>SJYC01109169.1:0-20938 GCA_006408675.1 Madoqua kirkii
CCCCCACAGAAAATCATTTATTTAGACTGAGACTCTTCACAAATGCCTGTAGATGTGGTCAAACCTGCCCTGGAAAGATTCTATGAAGTGTCAAGGTCTGGGTTCTCACAAGCTCAATAGTTAAGAATTAACCTAATATTGCCTGATTTCTCTCACTTTATTCCCTTAGGGTGGTGTAGTACAGAGTTTCCGATCTCTGACGTTTGGACCAAATCTGGCCTGCTGACTATTTTTTAATATAACAATACAATATAAATATATATTTGAGATAAAACCCACATATTATAAAACATGTGCCCATGTGCTAAGTCTCTTCAGTCATGGCTGACTCTGCAAATGTATGGACTGTAGCCTGCCTGGCTCCTCTGTCCATGGAATTCTCTAGGCAAGAACATTAGAGTGGGTTGCCATGCCCTTCTCCATGGGATCTTCCCGGCCCAGGGACTAAACCCATTTCTCCTATATCTCCTGCACTGGCAGGTGGATTCTTTACCACTAGCGCCACCTGGGAAGCCCATATTATAAAGTACACTTATTTAAAGTGTACAATTCAGTTGCTTTGGTATATCCAGAGTTGCCCAACAACACTACTCCCTGATCCTGAAAAGAAACCCTGGATCCAGTAGTAGTTACTGCCCATCCCCATCCCAACCACTATATGTGGATCCACCTACTCGGGACATTTCATATAAATGGACTCATACAATAAGTGGTCTTTTTATGCCTGGCTTCTGTTGCCTAGCATAATTCTTTCAAGTTTATCCATGTTGTAGGACATATTAGAACCTCATTTGTGATTTTTACCTTTTTGAATTCTCTCAAGAACATGAGTGTCTGCCACCCAAGAAAGATCTTATCCTTGATTGACGCCACTGATGGGTAGACCATATTTTTCAATTATGCATCAGCTGATGAACATTTGAGTTGTTTCTATTCTTTCTGCCTGTTTTTGCAAATGTTATAGGAACACAGCAGCACTGGTTCACTTACAAGATGTCTATGCCACACAAAATTGTGAAGCAATTATCCTCTGATTAAAAAAAAAAGACAACCTACAGTGCTTTCATGGCACAACAGCAGGACTAGCACAACAGAGACCATGCCCCTCACAAAGCTCCAAATATCTGTGACTGGCATAGGAGAGGCCTGCCCAGCTCTGGCAGTCCCACACACAGTTCAGAGAAGGGATGAGGCAGAGGATGGGGAGAAGGGTAAACCAAGAGATTTGTCTGATGCAGGATGACAAAGCTTCCAGAAGAGATGTGAAATATCAGAGACTTTCTGGGTCTGCATTCACGGGGGTCAGGGAGGTGCTCCCAGGAGAGACTGTGGGTAACCTGAGGTCGGGGATTGCCAGAAAGATCAGTGACACTGTATTCAAGAGAGAGACAAGTGTGCACAGAGGGAGCCGAAACGAGCTTGATGTTTCTAGAATGTCTACCTGGGGTTGGAGGAGGGAAGGGACAAGGGTCCAGGGCCTCAGGCCATTCCCCTCTGGGTGAGGGGCAGGCACTTACCTTGAACACGAGCTTTTGCCCCAGCTGGTTCTTGCCATCTGGCCCGACTGGGTCAAGGATCACACAGTAGTTGTGGGGGCCCAAGGTGGTGATGGACACAACACCCATCACCTCCTCGTAGACATCCGGCACATGGGCCTCCGTGTCCTGCACGGTCACCAGCCACTCCTCCCCAGTGCGGCGGGTCACCCCTCTCACGTCCCGGAAGTTCTGCCGAGCTCGAAGGTGCAGGGCTGTCTGGAGAGCAAGATGTCAAGGGGTAGGGGGGTTTCAGTAAACCCACCTCCGACTAACTTCCTTGGGGGATCTGGGAACCCCACTGGTCACTAAATGCTCCAGGTCTGAGTCACAGTGTCTACCAACCCAGGACACTCCTGGACACTCCTCAGGTGATCTTATTTTCTCCCACAGTTCTTTGCCCCTCCGAGAATCTCCCACCCAGGGTCCCCCAGAGCACAGACCTTTTCCGTAAGGATCACAGCATCCACCACATCCAGAACCTCCTCAAACACTGCTGGGAGATACGCACCCACGGAACGGACCAGCCATTCTTCTCCTGGGTCGGGGAGGAGAGGCAAAAGTCACTTTTAGTCACCCAGCCTGCTCCTCAGCTGCCCCTTCCTGCAGCCTAGATAAAGGGTACATGCAGGGCTTCACACACCACTTTGAGGTCATTGCTCCCAGGCTCAAGGGCCTGGCAGAAGTCCTTCTTTTGCTTTTTTGAGGCCAGAGGAAAAGCAACCCTTACCTCAGAGATTAAAAAAAAAAAAGGCCTTCCAAGCATCCAAGTCGTTGCTATGCCAGTACCCTGTAGGCCTTCTCTAAGCTCCAGAGACCAGCGTTTTTTTCTTCCACTAAAATGGGCAGAAGGGCTTCCCTGGTGGCTCAGAGAGTAAAGAATCCACCTGCAACGCAGGAGACCCAGGTTCCATCCCTAGGTCGAGAAGGTCCCCAGGAGAAGGGAATGGCTACCCATGCCAGTGTTCTCCCCTAGAGAATTCCATGGACAGAGGAGCCTGGTGGGCTGCAGTCCAAGGGGTCACAAAGAGTTGGGCACAACTGGGCGACTAACACAAAATGGGCAGAGCTGCCGCATTACAGCTTAGAGGTCATTCAGCCTACTGGAGAAACAAGAGTGCTGGGCACAAGTTCCAGCCTGGCTCTTTCTGGCCATAAACCCAGGCCTCAGTTTTGTCATCTGGAAAATGGGAGCTGTGGTGTCTCAGGGCTGCAGGAAGACCTAAGGGAATTGTGGTCTGTAAAACATTTGAACCACACCTGGCTCAGTAAGCATAGCCTTTGTTAAGACCTTGTTTTATTTAATACAACAAGTCTGTCAAACAATTGCTAGTTGCATATAAACACGGGAAGCCCCAGTGGCTCAAAAGGTATAGAATCTGCCTGCGGTGCAGGAGACCTGGGTTTAATCCCTGGGTCGGGCAGATCCCCGGAGGAGGAAATGGCAACCCACTCCAGTATTCTTGCCTGGAACAATCCCACGGACTGAGGTGCCTGTCGGGCTACAGTCCCTGGGGTTGCAAACAGTCAGGACTGAGCACACACAGGCACAGCAACAATATAAGCACCTGCTTTGTTGGTCTAGAGACAGACCAGCTCACGACAGAGTCGGAGGAAGGGAGAGCCATGTCAACAGGATCCGGGTCAGGTTAGCGGGGGAAGCAGCATGAGGCAGCCCCCAACAGCTGACAAGAGATACCAGGGAAGCACTTCCAGGCTACAGGTGGCAGCCCCCAACCTCCCCCACTTACCCCCGCAGTCAAGGCTCTGCCCACCCTAGCCCTGTGAACACTTCAAGACTCCACCTGTCACTCGCTCCTTGCCATCCCTGTCTAAGCATTCCTTGCGAGCCCTCAGCCTCAGGGCCTGGTTCTGCTTGATGACCGTGGCCTGAATGATCTCGATGACTTCCACCTCCTTCTGAGGGATATATGTGCCTGGGAAGGGAAGATGGGGGAGGTGGGGTTTGAAGGTCAGAAGATATCAGAGCCCTAATGAGAAGGCAGGAAGCCTCTGACCCCAAACCTGGCTGGATAGGAAAACACTCACCAGGTCCTTCAAATAGCCACTCATCCCCTGCCACCACCTTCTGTCCGTTCTTATCCTCAAAATCCAGTAGCGCCTTAAGATGGAGGGCGGTGTTGGGTAGAACCACCTGCAGCGGGGTGATGTCCTAGCAGGGCAAGCAGGGAGGAGTCATGGGGTACTCAGAGCTGTGACCCCTGGAGGCCAACTGGGATCCTCAAGGTCAGAGTCCACAGCATCAATCTCTCTACATCCCCAAAGGCGACTCCAAGTGGAATATACAAGATAGGGGTGGTCCCAGAGCCATCTGGCCTGAGAAGCTGAGACGAGGTTGACAGAGCCAAGAGTTAAGATGGAGCTGATGCCATGGCTAAGGGCCAAGGATGTGCTTTCCTCTGCAGAAGTGCTCAGATCCTGTTTAGAACTAGAAATCCAGGTGGGAGAATGGGTAGAGGGCTTGCTGGGCGTTGTGGGAGAAACATCAGGGAAGCTGAGTAGGTGAATATCTCATGGCCCAATGTGCACTGGGGCACTCAGGAATCGGAGGTGGGAAGGTCTACACCGCTCTGACGGGCATATCTGAAGCATGAGCTTTGTTTTCAAGGTTGCCTCATGGTCACCAGACCCAGCGCAGAATAGAAGCAGCAACGCTGTTTAGTAAAGGGGACTCCTGAGGGAAGTGAAGGTCAAGAAATGTTGCAGAAATGATGGTGTCCTCACTCAGACCCAGGGCCAAAGGGTAACACGGACGAGGGCCTAGCTGGTACTTCAGGTCTGCGATGCCTTTCCGGGGAGCGACCACAGGCGCCTGGGCCTCACCTGGTCCACCACTGCTGTCCCAGCCCACTGGCGCCTGAGACTGTCTGAGGGAATGAAATGCCTACTCTCGGCCCAAGTCACTGAGTGCCAGACTGGCCAGGAGCTTCGGGCAGGCTCCGGAGCCTGGAGATTAGGTGGCAAGATAGGCCAACAGCTCTCAAAGTTCTGACATGGGCGTGTGGAGAGGAAGAGGGTATTTGGGGAAGGTGAGGGAGGGGGCATCCGGTCAATTCTGTCCCAGTGAGAACCAGCAAGTGTCCCCTACCATCCTCACCCCCTCCAACCACCCCAATTTGTTTTCCCTCCAGAAAGCAGCACTGAGCCCTAGGTCAAGGTGGCAAGACACAAGAGAGTGGGTACGGGGAAGGTGAGCCAGGTACCTTCTCCAACACCTCCCCTGGGAACAGGGGGAAGGGATCCTGGGCCAGCCGGATCTCTAGGTCCGCGTGGCGGAGCCGCACTTGTCCTGTGGCGTCGAGCAGCACGGTGCCCTGGGCATCCCGGGCCGCCGGGTTGGCCACCATGCAGTAGTGCCGTGGGGGGACTGTCACCATGCGCACGGGAGTGAACAGGATCCTGTTGGAGGGTGAGAAGCAGTGTGAGGATTCAGACCCCTGTCTCTAGTCCTGAAGGAGGCAGCGAAAGGGAGAGACAGCTTCCTGTGACCCGAGCCCATGCCAGACTTGCTCGGGAACGGGAAAGAGATGGATCATCATGCCAACCAGACTCCCAGGCCCTCCTTGGCCCCAGGTGTCCCCATGGCCCAGTGCTGGCCACCCACCTCTCATTGTCCTGCCGAATGTACGTCTTTGGCCCAACCTCCACGCGGGACACATTGCTGTTCTGGTCTAGCACGTGGATGTAGTGGTATGGCGGGATGCGGATGATGGAATCTTCCATCGCCATGGTGACTTCTGACCCCAGGGCAGCTGAGTGACACAGAGGTGGGCAGAAGACAAAAGGTGAGTCTGGGGGGCTTGGGATGAGGCTGATGTAAAGATTGCCTGGGATGATAGGGGAATGGGCCCTTCTTCCTTCAACTCAGGTTATTCCATCCTTTACCAGCCCTCACTTACTTCTTCGTTTCTTCCCATCCAGGGCAGCCCATCCAGATCTCATCTCTGGTGAGAGATGCTTGATATAGTTAACCAAAGAAGCCCACGGCTTTCTGCCAGCTCTTTCCCCTCATTCCCATCAACTTTACCTCCCTCAAGCTTCCTACACAGCGCAGCTTGTGGGATCTTAATTCCCCCACCAGAGATAGAGCCCAGGTTCATGACAGTGAAAGCGCCAAGTCCTAACCAGGGACACCCAGGGGACTCCCTGGAGGCAGCTTCAGATCAAAAGTTTCCCAGTGTACAACCCCCAGTGTGGAAGAGGCAGAAGTACTGAGCTGGGAAAGGTGGTCAGCCTCTGGTGGAGCTGTGGGGATTTCCCCCCAACAAGGGCAGGGGGCAGAGGCTCTGAGGAGCTCCCTGGATCCTCCAGGGGGCAGGCTCCTTTATTGCAGGGGATCCTGAGGGCCCCAGCTGTATGCAAACATTAGCCCACAATCTGAGAATACTTGCATGGTAGGCAAGCCTGATGAACTGTTCAGATATGAGCCACCTCTCAAGGAAGGGACCCCTGATGGAACTGATGCCGGATTAGCAACACCAAAGTATTCTAGTCCTTTCCTCCCCGCTTCTCTCTGGTCTGCTGCCACCTGTGACTCCCTGCCATCACAGGTAGGGGTGGGCGGGAAGGAGAAAGGGAGTAAAGGAATACTCCATCCACCCCTACCCTACCTGCTTCTGAATTCTGGGTGGTTACATCCAGTGCTCAGCCTGTTCAGGAATGTCACACTGCCTACCTAAACCCCAGTCCTGCCTCCAGCATGCCTTGAACTTTGGACATACCCCTGGAATCACACAAAAGGAATCAAATTTACTAGGGAATTCAAAGCCTTGCCCTCCGAGACTTTGGTCCAACTTAAAATTTTTGGGGGGCCACATTGTGCAGCATGCAAGATCTTAGTTCCCCGACCAAGGATCAAACTTGCGCCCCTTGCATTGGAAGTGACAAGTCTTAACTACTGGGCCACCAGGGAAGTCCCAGTCCAACATTTTTGAAGCCACCACCAAAAAAGGAGTGGTACCCATCTACTCCACCGTTCATCTAGCTTTCAGCCTGGGTGAGAAAGAAATGGGAAGCGAGGAGGAGGAAGGGAAAGTGGCTTGACACAGGAAACAGAGGCAGGAGCCACACAATTATGGGATGAAGGTGAGGCCCAAGGGTTTTACTTGATCCACACAACCTGCAAAATTTCTGTTTAGAAGTTGTAAGTTTTTATAAATTCCCGATTCCTGCTTCTCTTGACAAATGAGGAACCAGGCCCTACATTCCCACGTGACAAACTGGTGAGTGCCAAGTAGCTGCTGAGCTCTTTAGATGGGTCGCAAGCTTTCCTGCTTAACCACAACCCCCACCACTCCCTGTCTTACGCCTGTGCCAATGCACTCACATCACCCGTGTGGCTCCTGTTTAAAACCTTCCAGGACTTGCCTGGTGGTCCAGTGGTAAAGAATTCGCCTGCCAATTCGGGGCACATGGATGCAATCCCTGGTCAGGGAAGATCCCACATGCTGTGGGGCAACTGAGCCATAACTGAGCCGGTGCGCAGCAGCTACTGAAGCCTGTGCTCCACAACAGTGAGTAGCCCCCACTCACCACAACTAGAGGAAGCCCAGGTACAGCAGTGAAGACCCAGCGCAGCCAAAAAAAAAATTCCAACTCAGCATCATCTGATAGAACCTTCTACAATGACAGAAATAAGCAGTGCGGTCTTTGGACTGCTCGTGGCTACCAAACTCTTGGAATGTGGCAATGTGACTGAGAAACTAATTTTTTTTTTTAAGAAGTGGATTTATTTGGAGAGAAACACGCTCCACAGACAGAATATGGGTCATCTCAGAAGGTGAGAGTGTCCTAAAGTTTTATCGTATGTGGCTAGTTGATCTCCACATACGATAGACAGTGTAGTTCTAAGTAACTGAGTCCTAGGTAGGGAGGATGAGTCATTCAAGGCCACACAGATCATTGGCACCATTAGATTCTCATCCTGATGGAATACCTGGTCCTATGTCTCTCCAGTGGCCCACAGTGCAGACTGCCAGACTGTTACTTACAACTCTGATTTGCCACTTTCTTGCCTGGTGAAGTGAAAGTCGCTCAGTTGTGTCCTACTCTTTGCGACCCCATGGACTATACAGTCCATGGAATTCTCCAGGCTGGAATAATGGAGTGGGGACTTTCCCTTCTCCAGGGTATCTTCCCAACCCAGGGATCAAACCCAGGTCTCCTGCATTACAGGCAGATTCTTTACCAGCTGAGCCTCCAGGGAAGCCCAATGTTCTAATGTCTTACCTCATTTTCAAAGGTTACAGTTTTTATCTGTTTCCTTGGTACATTTTCTATACAGGGCTATGATTCTCTGCTCATTCTTTTTCTTGCAACTTTGTATGGGATTTGATCTTAATACTTTTCTGTTGGCTGTTTGCCAGGGTGATTACCCTTAACTTTTCTAACATCAGAGCTCCCTCTTCTGTTGACTTCAGGTAGTGTGTGAAAAATCCAGCCTGGGCTTTCTGCTCTCTGCACTCTTACCCTGGCCTTTGCTTTCCTTCTCTACTGCCCATCCTGCTCAGCTGCGCTTCCATTCCCTGGGACAGGGCCGCACAAAAGCATCCCCCCTCCCTTGGCTAGGACTGCCTGGATCTTGGTTCTAAGCCTTACTATGGATGGGTGATCTTAGACAAGTCCTTTGCCCTCCCTATTCCCATGTCCTGGACTTTGAACTTGGGATGGATAGGGCATCAGCCCAAGTCTATGAGAATGGAGTTTATTATAAAGCACTTGGAATAGAGCCTGGCTCTGAGAAGCACTGTATATGGCTTGCAGCTGAAGCCCAGCCTCCCTATCCAGTTGGAAAATGTGACCTAGCACCACAGGCCCCTTATCCCACCCAGCATGTCTTTAAACTTGTTTACTGATCAGGAAGGTGACAGGTTTTTGTGGGCCACACCCCAGCTGTAGGCCTAGAATAGCCAAGGGGCATCTGACAGCCTAGTGAAGGCTCTTCCTGGTTCTCTGCACAGTGGAAGTCTGGTCAGAAAGCCAGATAGGGGAGAGGGAGGGCTAGGGCTGCAAGCCGAGGGGAGCACAGGGCTCTCGGAGGCCCCCAAGGATGAGAAGCAGGCTCTGGGAACAGCCTCCCTAGGCTCCTTTGGACGATCCCTCACCCCCTGCAGCTGAGGCCTCTCCACCATCTGTCACCCCAGTTGGGCCCAGTTAGGGGGCAGAGAGCCTCGCTCAGCTCAGTGACTCAGCTGAGAATCATCCTTGAAGCTAATCAGGCTGGGTTCCTGTCCTGTTTTGAGGCCAAGCCCTTGTCAGCTACTCTTGTTTCAGTACTGGGACCTCCCTGGTCAACCACCTCCTCAGCCCCAAAGCTGTGCCTTCCACCTAAGTTCACCCAAGAACAGGCTTTGAGGCCTTCTCTGGCAGACCAGGGCCTAAGCCTCTGTGCTCCCAATGCAGGGGGCACAGGTGGACCCCTGGTTGGGGAACTAAGGTCTGCATGCTGCACAGGGCCAATGCACAAGCTGAAACACTCCACCCCCCACAGAACAGGCTTGGCCTTTTCCGTCTTGCCATCCCCGGAAGTAGACGTGAGCCTCAGATGGTCTCTCAGGGATTCAGGGAAACCACCTGATAAGGCAACATGTTTGTGTATCAAATACAGGCTTTTGTGGTTTGCCAGATGATGTGTACAGTTAGAGCATTTTACTTTCAATATACCAGGGCCCTCAGAAGACAATTTTATGTTGAACTTTAGAAAGTTCTGCCCAATCCGCAAGTTTGGTCCCAACTCCCTAAATTCACTGAGACTTCCTTTCAGTGTCTGCTTCCGAAATTTGTGCCCTAGGCTGCTCTCTAGGTACATGTCCAGACTGGCCTGATCACACTGACCCTCATGTCTCATGAGGCTCCTGCCAGAATCAGTCACTTTCACCCAAAGTCTCAGAGACCAGTCTCCCCGAGCTGCATCCCATAGACAAAGGGGGGAGGGGCAAGTGTTGCCGAGCAAGACAGCCTGCGAGAAGAAGGTGGCTTTATCCTCCAGTTAAGAGGTAATTCTTGACCCCTTTGGCTCAAGAGTAAACATGCTATAGCACAATTTAATAAATGAGTCATTACAGGTTGATTTTCCGGGTCAATTGTGAATAGCTGTGAATCTTAAATAGCAGATGCCTGGTCGACTAGCCACATGAGGTATGGGGCTGCAGCGAACAGGAGCAACAGCATCACCTGGAAGCTTGTTAATAATGCGGCATCTTGGTTCCTCCTGACCTCTCAGTTGCTGAATCAGTCAGGTCTTGAACTAGATCCACAATGATTGGGGCATAAAGTATGAGCAGCTCTGCTCTGTAACAGCCTCTCAGCCCTGCCTGACTGTACATTAGAATCACCTGGATATTTCTTAAAACCACCCATCTCTGGAGATCAATTTAACTGGTCAGGGGTGGGGTCCAGGCATTGCTATATATAAAAGCTCTTTCATTGACTCTAATATACAGAATGGACTGAGGTCTGTCTCCACCAATAGGATCTTGGGCCACTTGCTAGCCTCTGAGCCTTACTGTCCTAGACTGAAGTGGGAATAAAACTGACTGCTTCCTGGGGTTAAACGGGTTAATGACTGGATTATGTCTAACGGACGAAGGGTGGCTAGGAGGAGGAAGGTGAATCCAGATGGCAAACTGCTCCTCAAATACAGAAAGTTTCATGTATTTTCCCAGCCCCTCACCCCCAGGTCCAAGTAGTCCCCCAGCCAATGCTCAAGTAACCTGGTCCCAAGCCAGGGGCAGGCCTGAGGTTGGAGGAAAGGGTGCAGACAGCCTTGGTACTCACCGCCCCCACCTCTATCAAGTTTCGTTTGTAGTGGATTTGTTGTTTAGTTGCTATGTAGTGCCAAACTCTTTTTGCAACCTCATGGACTGTAGCCTGCGAGACTACTCTGTCCATGAGATTTTCCTGGCAAGAATATGGAGCAGGTAGCCATTTCCTTTTCCAAGGGATTTTCCAGACCCAGGTATCAAACCTGTGTCTCCTGCTTTGAAGGTAGATTCTTTACCACTGAGCCACCACAGAAGCCCTCTATCAAGCTTAGGTTTAGGAAAAAACAGAAAACTCGAGCACAAACAGAACTCATCTTTGCAGCTTCCTTCACTGATTTTAAACATTCTAGTCTTTGTTTAGATAATTCAAGAATCGCATTACCCAAGGACTGCAGAGAGGCTGTTTTTATCAAACAGCTTCCCTATTTAGGGAGATTATTTCCTGTTTTACGGGACTAAAGTGGAAATTCTTGAGGATTTGTTTCACGTAAGCCACTTCTTTAGTAGCAGCAAAGTTTTTAGGAAATTTTTCTTCCGAGGAAAGTCTTTTCTGAGCTCCAGCCCCGCTGGGCCACTTTTGGGGAGCAGCAGCTTGTTGCGCGGACAGAACAGCTCTGCCAGCTCAGGCTGATGCTGATCCTGTTTCTATCCTGCCTCCCAGATGCGGGCTTCCCTGGTGGCTCAGGGGTAAGGAGTCCGCCTGTAATGCTGGAGACCCGGGTTCCATCCCTGGGTTGGGATGATCCCCTGGAGAAGGAAATGACAACCCACTCCTATTCCTGTCTGGGAAATCCTGTGAACAGAAGAGCCTGGTGGGCCCCATTGAACTATAGAGAGTCAGATACTACTCAGCGACTAAAAGAACCACTCCCAGATGTCACCAATTAATGCCAGTCATTGACAGCAAAGATCAGCTGGATTGGAAGTGAGCCAGGAACCAGGCTTCAGAATCCCTGATCCAGATCAAAGTTTGCTAAAATCGCCCAATCATAGGACTCAGCTGGTCATCTTGATTCCCAGGCCTCACTCCATACCCACGGCCTACGGTTTCCGAGAAATCCCACGGACAGAGAAGCCTGGCTACAGTCCAAGGGGTCAGAAAGAGTCGGACACGACTGAATGACCAACACTTTTGCAAGGTTTCCAGGACCGAGGTTCTGGAATTTCTATCTGTGGGAAGTGCCTCTCACTTCCCCCTGTAACAACTCCTCCTCATTAATAACTTAATTTGGGCCTGGCATTGTGCTAAATGCTTTTAATTAACTCATTTAATCCTCCTAAGAACCTAGAAGGTAAAGAATTTGCTCAGAATCACACAGTGATCAAGAGATGGTGGCTCAGACGGTACAGCATCTGTCTGCAATGCAGGAGACTTGGGTTCGATCCCTGGGTCAGAAAGATTCCCTTGGAGAAGGAAATGGCAACCCACTCCAGTGCTCTTGCTTGGAAAATTCCATGGATGGAAGAGCCTGGTAGGCTACAGTCCACAAGATCACAAAGAGCTGGACATGACTGAGCAACTTCCCCCTCACGTCAAAAAAAAAAAAAAGAACTCGAGAATTTAAAGAATTTGCTCAGAGTTGCACAGTGATCAAGGGATGGAGCCAGAGCTGCCAAACCAGGAAGTAGTGTGGCTTCTCACACAAAAATGTCAGTAAGATTCTAAACTAGAGTCAGGACTTCGGGACCTGGGTGGGGCTGGGTACTCTTCAGGAAACAGTGCCAGTGCAGTTCAAAGGTATTCTCTGCAACCTAGGAAGGCAGCACCCAACAAGGAGGCCCGAGGAGCCATTCAAGCTGGCTGCCCTACGTGCTCATGGCTTACGAGAGCTGCCCTGCCCAGAAAGCCTCAACCCCAGGGCAGGTCGGGTGCCCTGGGTGGTGACAGGCAGAAGCTTCTGGGAGTCAGTTGGCACCCTAGTGACTGCCAGCCCTTCTTCCCATAAAGTCTATGGGCCCACCCGGATATGGAGCAAAGAGGGCACAACTTGCTTCTATTACCCCCCCCCCCCACCCTCTGTGCTTCTAAGACCGCCAGAATTACAGGCCAGTGGGTCCAAAACAGAGCTTCCTTTCACTTTGGTCACCCTGTCCCCTGCCCTGTCCAAAACAAAAACCAAACAGAGCCTTGCTCAGCAAACTCCGTGTCTTCTGGAAATCAAGCCTTCCTTAAGATTACTCTGCCAATGATTTCTCAAATGATCTGCAAGGCCCACAGCTGACACAGCCCTGAGCAGGGCAGAGGGAAACACCTTGATGTCTGCAGAGTTGAGGAATCTCAACGGAGGGAAAAAAAAATTACATTCTAAGAGCTCAAGGGGACAGGCAAGATAAATCTAGCAGGGACCAATCTCACTCAAGGAGGGAGTCTAAATGGATCTCTTAGGTTTCCTCTGCCCCTAATGCCGATGGGGGAGCTGGAGGTCAGAAAGGCCTGAGATTTCGGGTCTGGGGGTGTTGGCAAGGTGACAAGTTGATTTATCTTTACTTCAGAAGGGGGGGGCGGGGGAGGAGGAGGAAAGCAAACCCTCCCGAGGCTGAGCCGCCATCTATCTTCTCCTAGTTCTGGTTCAGGGACCACTTGCCCCAGCTGAAGCCTCAAAAAGGCACAACAGAGCTGGAGAAGGACTTGAGGGCCACAAGGTCCCACTCACTGGTTTGGGGATTTGGGGCCTTTATGAAGTACTTACATCCAGAAGTGTGGCTTGGCTGCAACAGACTCCTCAGTTCAGGGAAACTCCAGCACCTAGCCCTGGGGATCACTTCCCGACAGGGCAGGCTCAGGGGTGGGGCTTGGGATTTAAAGGGCCCTTGCAGCTGGTTCTCATTTCTTTTTTTTTTTTCTCCACCTCTAGGAGGCTCCCCAGGTGATTCAGTGGTAAAGAAACTTGCCTACCAAGTCAGGAGATGCGGGTTTGATCCCTGGGTCAGGAAGATCCCTTGGAGAAGGAAATGGTACCCCCTCCAGTATTCTTGCCTGGGAAATCTCATGGACAAAGGAGCCTGTCCATGGGGCTACAGTACATGGGGTCGCAAAAGAGTCAGACTCGATTGAACAACTAATGAAGAACAAGGTGGCTCCCACTACAGCTGAAGGCACTGACCTCATTCAGTGGCGGGAATGCCCACCCCACAGCCAGCTGGCAGCCCTGGACGCACACTGGGAAGGGTCCACGGTCCGAGGCAGGGGGCAGGTGCTGACTGAGTTCACTTCTACCCCATCTGCCTTCAATTGCCCAATCAGGGTGAGTACAGTCCTGCTTCTCCACAAAGGTCTTGGATTCAGCTGCAGCCTCTCCTCTAACAGAAGGTAACTTGCTTTTTAATTTTTTTTATTTTTATTTTAGAGTCAGAAAATTCGGCTCAGGTCTCCCAACAGATGTTTAAGATAAAACATAAACACACACACACACGTCAGTCCTCCTTCTGGCAAGGTGTTGTGGTGGGAGTCTGGGAACATCTCTCCTCTTGCCCAAGGCCCTGGGTGAGGGAAGGTGGGCCAAGGTTCCAGCAGGCAGACTCGGCACCCTCAGTATTTCCTCTGCCGGGGGAAGAGACTATTCCCTGAGGACCGGAGTGGGGGGCTGGCGGGGCTGGCGTCCTCTGAGTCCAGGCTGAAGAGGTCCCTGCCGGTACGAAGGATCTGCTCCTCTAGTTTCTTGTGTCGCTTCATGTCTGAAAGGACCTTGTCCAGGCGGGCCTCCCGTTTCTGGCTCCGGGCTGAACTTCCTGAAGAAGGGGAAGATGAGAAAAGTGGAAGGGAGTGAGGCAGTATGTGCCAGACCTGCCTGGGTCTTATTAATCACTTGGGGAGCTTATTAAACAAAGAGATTTCCAGGTCTGTTGTGAAGGCACTTTTTTTTTTGGATATTCTCACATTTTAAGTTTTTGGTTTCATTTTGGCACATTCAACTCACACTCAAATGTTTAGAATTAGAAGCACATTATCTTTTTACATGCGGGGTAGAAGACTACTTGTAAACCATGTAAAATTTTCAATTCATTCAGACATAATTGCCGTAGACATCATGGAGGTTCTGAGGTTTAGGGTTGGGGTCTCAGATGGGGTGGAAAGTGAAGGTTTGAATTATAAGAGGAGGTCAGAAATGAGAAGATCAGGGAGGTGTGTCCCATGCAGGGGACAGGCAAGTGCAAAAGCCCCAGGGAAGGAACTCGGAGACCTGTTTAATGAGAAACGTAGAGCTAGCAGAAACAGGAAAGACGAGGCCAAGGAAATGACCTACAGGCCATGACAAGGGGTTTGGATCTCTTAGTGTACATGGAAGCCTTGGGCTGGGGGAGGGGGGCTTCGATTCCCAGTCGACATGCCCGTCCACCCACCCCAGCCCCTGTAACAGAATCATTTGGAGGACTGAAAACAAGAGGTGACACAGCTTACATTTTGAAACATAACCATCTCTAGTGCTGAGCCTGGTGGCAGGAAGACCAGTTAAGAGCTGCCACAACTCTCCAGGTGACAGAGATGGTGGTGGCTTGAATGAGGATATCGTGTTAAAGGTGGAGAGCTGAACATGGAAACGTGGAAGCAGAGCTAACAAGACTTGCTGCTGGCTTGAGTGTTGAGGTGAAAGAAACCGAACTCAGGATGGCTCCAGGACTTCCCTGATGGTCCAAGGGTTATGAGTCTGCCTGACAATGCAGGGGTCATGAAGTCGATCCAGGAGGATCCCACATGCCCTGGAGCAGCCCGTGTGCCACAACTACGGAGCCCTTGCTTTACAGTCCAGGAGCTGCAACTACGGAAGCCCGCATGCCCTAGAGCGCATGCTCCACAACGAGAGACGCCACTGCAATGAGATACCCAAGTATCAAAGAGCGGTACCTGCTCGTTGCAACTAGAGAAAGCCTGTGCGCAGCAACAAAGACCACCATAGCCAAATCTTTTTAAAAAAGATGGCTCCAAGAGGACTTTCTTGGTGGCTCAGATGGTAAAGAATCTGTCTGCAACGTGGGAGACCTGGGTTCGATCCCTGGGTTGAGACGATTCCCTGGAGAAGAGCATGGCAACCCACTCCAGTATTCTTGCCTAGAGAATCCCCATGGACAGAAGTGCCTGGCAGGCTGCAGTCCATAGGGCTACAAAGAGTCTGAGCGACTAAGCACAGCACAACAGCAAGGGGACTTCCCTGGTGGTCCAGTGGTTAAGACTGTGCTTCCAAGGCAAAGGCACAGGTTCAATCTCTGGTCAGGGAACTAGGATACCACATGCTGAGCAGCATGGCCCCACACAAAAGAAGAATGGCTCCGAGGGTAAACTCTAGGAAGGCACACAGGATGGGAAACTGGATAAGATTAGGACATGTACCCAGCAGTGTAGGTATGTGGCTCTAGGTAATACTAGTAATGACTTGGACTTCTAGGATGACTGAGATCAAAGTAATGAGAAGCATGAAATTATCTGTGATAATCTTTTAGGGACGATAGGGGGCCACCGAAGCTGGAAGAATGGCACCACTGGGTGCATGCTCTCTTCTAAAGCTACAAGTTGTGTAGCTACCAAGGCACCAAGTCAAGGCCTCTTTTAGGGAGTCACTTTCTGAGTAAGTTGGAGCACAGGCTCTTCACCCCCGCCCCCCCATCCCCCCTGCCCCCTCTTGTCTGTACCTGGGGTGCGCCTCCGGTCAATCAGGGAGTCCTTTGGTGTCATTGGCTCATCATCAAAGTCAAATTCTGTAGGCATGTGTGGTCTGGGGCAGGGGAACAGACAGTAGAGGGTGAGGGTGGTTTCCCCCCCCCCCCCCAACAACCACACTGGTCCCCAACCTCCTGGCTCTTCCTCTCCCCCTCTCTTCCCTCCCTTCACTTCCCATGATCCTGGGTCCCGCCTCCCCTCCCTATTTCCTCCCAGAATCAAGGGAGGAGCCCCAAGGACAAGGTGTCAGGGTGTGCCCTCACTTTTCCTCTTCCTCCTCTTTGGCCTCTGGCTCCTCATCTGATCTCTCCTCTTCACTCTGGGCCTCAGGCGTGGGTGGCCGGCGGGGCAGGATCTCAGCCTGAAGCTCCAGGGTACCGTGGGCAGCCAGCAGTTCATAGAGCCGTTGGATTTCAGAGGGGGGTGGCATCCAGGACTGCCCATCTGCGGGCAGCTCCACCTCTTCATCGCTGCAGGGCACGCACCAGTCCTCGGATTCTCCCTTGGCACGCTCCTCCCCCTCAGGGCTGGGGGCTTCTCCCTGAACCTCCTCGGCCCCGGGCCCCTCATGCTCAGCCTCCTCCCGGCCTCCTTCTCCCTCTTCCTCGGCTTGATCGGCCGAAGCAGAGGGGCCTCCGGTATCCTCCACAGCCAGAGCCTGGAGACCGGAGGTCACTTCCCCTTCTTCAGACAGAGGCGCTGCCGTGGTGGCTGCAATGTCTCCATGGCCCCGGACAAGGGACATATGCCACTAGGGAAGGGGCCCTGCGATGACAGGAGATGGCAGGAGTACTAAGCCAGGGATCCCCCACCCCCGCCTCCGCGGGCAGGGCTTCCCGTGGCTTCGGGGAACGTCTGTCTAACCAATCAGGCTCCAACAGCAGTCCCTGCGAACAGATCCGCCGGTTCCCAGAAGGGGGCGCGCAAGTTCCCTCCAAGGACCCCGCCCCCACGGATCGAGATCTGGTATTCCGACGTTCCCAGGGACCCACAGAAACTCCTTTCCAGGCTGGAAAGGGGCGGACCCGCTCTTTTCGCCTTCACGCAGCCCCTCTCTACTCCTGGATCCGGCACCCTCTCCCCACACCTCGAAGTTTCGCCACCTCAGCTGCCGTACGCACCTGGAGCTAAAACCCGCCTCCCGGGCTGCGCAGGGTCACAGTACGCAGGCGCACCGAGATGGCGCGGGAGGATCCCCTTTAGTCTAAGCTACTTGGAAGAGGAAAGCGAGGGAAGGCTTGCACATGCGCAGGTAGGCGCTCCGGAATGATAAGCTTCGGCCCATAGTAAAGATGGCCACCGGGGCAGCGCAGGCGCAAACCTCGCGGGAGGGTTTGCGGAAAAGGAGGCATTACCTCCGGCCCCCGCGGCGCACGCATGTAAGGACTAACTGAGGCTAGAGACGAGTCTCATGCAGTCTCCGTTTATTGGTGTCTTAGACCCATGCAGCATCGGCATACAAAAAGGGAAAATCAGTTTGATGTATCCTTTTTTGTTTTTAGACTTTTAGGGTTTTTTCCCTACACTTTTTTTAGGGAAAAAAAAAAAAACCCGCCAACTCCGAACCGCGTTGTGGCTCGGTCCCCGCCTCCCCAGCGGACTGTCGCGTGCAAAAAACCTCTCTCGTCCTCTTAGAAAATAATAATACACCTCTCCGCCCTTCCCTTGCTCCCTGCAGTTGAGAGCTTTGGTCCTATTTGGGGGATTCTTTTTCTTACGAAGTACGTGAATGACCCCAGCTCCGACGAGTTCTCTGGCTGGGTTAAAAAGACCAGATGGAGCCAGGTCAACTCAGGCTGACCAGGGAGGGTCAACAGCCGTGCCCCTCCGTTCTCCCAGGTGCGTGTTCAGAACACGCCACCCCTGCATGTCTCCACACGAGGCCTGGCTTGCCAGCTCGGCGACCCCAAGGCACCCTGGGGGTCGTCCGGACCCGGGTGGTCCCAACAGAGAACAGTCGGAGCCCGGACGAGAGAGCCCTCTCCTGACACCACTCCCCTCCCCCAGCCTGATCTGAGTGCTGGAGTTCTCGTAGAATAAACGGTGGAGGAGGGTGGAGGAGAGGATGCTGGAGGGAGACGAGGAGGCAGGAAGAGGAAGGGAGCGGAGGGTGTGGGGAGGGAAGTGGCGGTGAATAAGGTGGGGAGGAAGAAAGGGATAGGGGGAGGAAGCTGAGACAATTAAAGTTGGGAAAGGGAGACCACGGTCGAGGTGCAGGAAATTCGGGGAGGTTGTAGTGCAGGAAGGTGGGGAGAGATGCAAGGAGGCTGAGAGCACAGAGAGGGAGATGTTCAGGGAGGATTCCAAAAGTGCAGGAAGTGCAAGGATAGGGAAGCCGAGAGGCTGGAGGAGGTGCAGGCAGAAGTGCAGGGAGGTTCGAAACAGTGCAGGGAGAAGGGAGGCCTACGGTTGGCAGAGGAGCCTGGCAGGATGCAGGAGCAGGAAAGAAGCTGTAAACAAGGCCGCTCAGGCTCCCTTGGTCCCTATGGGTGCGGGCCTGGGCCATGGATTGGGCTCCCCCCAGGGGAGGATGGGCCCAAGGCAGCTCCCAACAGGAAAAAAGTCTTGGAATGCAGGGCAGAGCCCCTCACTTATACACTGTGGGAGAGGAGAGGGAGGGACAGACAGAGACGGTGGGGCAGGGGGTGGGGGGAGACAAGGAGAGACAAAGTAGGGAGGACAGACAGGAGAGAGCAGGGGCAGGGGTTAGTAAAGCCGCCCTTGCCAACCCTTCCATTCCTCCCAGCCTGTCCCAGACCCCCACTCACCGCCTAAATTGATGACGCAGGAGGCGATAATGATGAGGATCCCCCCTACCAGTGCCACGATGCTTAAGAGCTTGGCCACGCGACCCAGACGCTGGGCCCCATCCACGTCCCCCTGTTGCAAGCTGTTTCGGGACTGGGGTTAGAGTGAGCGGTGGGGGCACCAGCCCAGGTCAGGAAATGCCAGCCAGAGATCGGGTGTGAGAGTCATCCAGAGGAGACAGGCCAGCCGATGGACAGTGGTTAAGAGAGGAAGGGGGTTGAGAGGCAGCAGGAGAAGGGCACAGGTCAGTAAGACTGTATGAGATGTCTCAACTTCCCTCCCACCTGATGGGGTAGGGCTCAGAAGGTGAAGTCCCAGGGAGAGGCGAGCAAAGGCCCTGTAATTGGGACATGAGATCCATGCAGAAAGGGGAGGGGAGGTGGGGTTACACCTGGGGCTGTGTCCCAGCACAGGGCAGGAAACTGGGAACCACTGCAGGCCTGGGCCAGGCAGGGTCCCCTGGGGCTCACCATGACAGCATAAGCGAAGGCCACGATGTTGACAGGCCACATAGGGCAGAAGCAGGACAGGATGGCAAGGATGATGTAGTCCCGAGGTTTCTGGGTGCCTTCACCCCCCTCTACCCCAGACCCTGCGAGCTGGGAGCTAGGGTGGCGGCTCAGGCTTCCTCGGGGAGATCCTGAATGCCCACTGTGAGCCTTTCCTAGTCGATCCTCCTCCACCAGCTGCTGCAGCACACGAGGTGGGGCCCCATTGGCTGGGGGGGTCTTTGTGGAGGGTGGTGAGTGAGGCTGGGGAGCTGGACCCTCTTCCCATCACCATCACCAGCCTGCAGGGGAACCACTGCCCCATTCTCCTGCTTTTCTCCCATGCTCTCGCTCAGGATCTCAGAGGTGGGCTCCTCCTGGGTAGGGGGTTCTGGCTGAAGGGCTGGTGTGGAGGTGGACTGGGAAGCTAGCTGGGGGTCTGACTGGGGTTCTGGCTGGGGGGCAGGCTCTGAGGCTGGCTCAAGCGGGGCTGCGGATTCCAGGTTGGATTCGGGGTCTGCAGTGGCCTCTTTGCTCACTTCGGGTTTGGATGCTAGCTCTTGACGTGTTTCTTCAGTGCTGGAGCTGGCCTTTGCTTCCTCTCCTGGGCTTGAGCTGAGGTCTCTGGCCTGAGCTGCTTCAGGGGCACCGGTTGGGGTCTCTGTGGTTTCTGGAGCCAGCCCAACCTTGGGCTCTGAGTCCACAGGGGCCCCCGTGACGTCTGGACCTGGCTGCGGGGTCTCTGGCTCATCTGAGAAGCCAGTTGGGACCTGGGAAGAGCCAGTTCGGCCTTCAGAATGGCCAGGCCCTTCTCCCTGGGTCTGGGGACCCTCCTCTACCGCTTTAATCTCAGAGATCTCAGAGCTGCTAGCTGCCATCTTGAGACAGGAGAGGGGAAAGGGCCTCTGAGGGAAGGATGGAAAGGCGGTGAAGACAGCAGCAAATCCTGCAAGAGGAGGAGACAGGCTTGGTGTGAGGAGGGAAGAGGTAGCTTTCAGTGCTGCAGCCCAAGAGAGCGATGCTCCTGTCTCAGGGCCAGCCTTGGACTGCCTTTGGGGAAAAGGAAGAAAAGTTGGGGTTTCCTTTGCTTTGGGGTGGGACATCTCTGGGGAGGAGTGCTCTGCTCAGGCTTCTGGTTGGAGAGCCTTGGGAAGATGAACCCTTTTGTAAACAAGGTTCTCCCACGGTCTTCCTGGGTCCACCCAACAAGATCCAAACTCATCCTAGCAGATACCACAGCACCCCAAAATCAACAAGCTGTTCAGACTCAGACGTTCAGAAAGGCAGATTGGGCAGAGGACCCCGAACTCACATTCCACTCTCTCTGCATCCTCCCTGCCTGCCTGGGTGCCCAGCCGGTGCGGTTTTCGTGCTGCGCTTTTGGAGCGTAGACACCCGCGCCCCTCCCTCGGGGACCTGGGCATCTCCGCTGAGCCCCTTCCCAGCCCCTCTCCCAGGGATTCCCTCGCCCCCGGGGGACCAGCGCCGTCTCCTCCCATTGGCGTGGCGCGCCCAGCACCACCCGTCAGTCCATCAGGCGCCCGCATTCCGGTACAGCCTTCCCGGCGTCCGCGGTCTGTCCGTCCACTCCTACCCGCAGCTTCAGTCAGTCCGTTCCCGTCTCACCTCGACGCCGGCCTCCAGACTGCTCCGGCTGCTGCCGCCGCCGCC
>SJYC01109172.1:0-76383 GCA_006408675.1 Madoqua kirkii
CTGCGCGCGGGGAGGGAGGGCGGGCGGGGGGCGCGAGGACACACAAGAGGCTGGAGCGGGCGCGAGCGCGAGCGCGCGCTAGGCCCGCGGGAGGGGGGAGGTACAAGAGGGACTCTGGCGGGAGGAGGGACAGGGGAGCCACCCAGCAGCCGGAGTCGCCCCAAGCGCGAGACCCCTGAGACGGCCGCTGATTGGCTGACGATGGCGCAGGTGGTGGGCGCGCGGGAGACGGGGCGGCTTCTCTAACCCGCCCCCCCCAAAGATTCCACCCCCCGCTTCCCTCCACCAGCGGCCGTTATTCCGCGCGCACGCGCACAAACTCGCTGTCGTTGTCGAGCGGGAGAATAGGGGAGCGCGCGCCGGGCTACGGATGGGGCGGGGCTAAGCTCTAAGCGCGCGCCCGCCTAACGGTCGTCGTCCTAGGACTTTCGCGGGAGCTTTTTGTTTCTTCTCGGCCACCATCCCGTCCCCCTCCCACTCCAGCGGTTTATTTACAATCCTGCGCTGCTTCTTGTTTTCCCAAAGATGGCGCCCAAAGAAGTTTGCAGGCTGAGCTTGTGGCCCATCCCAAGGGCAATTATACCCCGGCCCCGCCCCCGTAGTCCCAAGAATCAGGCTGAAGCAACAGAATGAAAACTGTATTTAAAAGACAAGCAGTTACACAAGGACTTAAAAAAAAAACAAAAAAAAAAAAAAAAACGGGAGAGTACAAAGGAGGGGAGCCGTCAGTCAGGAGGGGCCACAGCCCTGGCCCGCGGCAAGACCCAGGATGTTTGCCTGCAACACAGGAGGGAAGGGGAGAGCAGGTTTAGAGTTGGGCAGGGAACATCCAGGGGAACAAGGGGGCCCGAGCCGCGAGCTCACCTTCAGGAAGGACTCCATCTGTTTCCCCGATATGCCCTCCACGAGTTCCAAGTCCTCAACCTGGCAGGACAACGGCGATGGGGATGGGTCTAGGCCAGGTGTCCCCCACCCAACTCCATTCCAGGGCTGTCCTCCCTGGGCTTTTACCTGGCTGAAGGGGCCGTGGAGCTCCCTCCAGCCCACGATGAGCTGAGCCTTTTTTTGGCCAATGCGCTGCAGGCTGCGCAGATCACGGGCTGAGCCTTCGTTCAGCAGATCTAATATTTTTTGGCGACCATGGGCCAGTAGCTCTGGGCTGATCTGCAGCTCCCAGCCGTCCTCAGCCTTCTCTGACTGTGATGCATCCAGGGACTCCAGCTATGAGGCAGGAGGTGAGTGACAGAAACAGCAGAGTTTGCTGTTCGGCCCATGGCAGTGAACCGCTCTAGACTCCTCTGCCAAGGGTAGGAGTCTTAACAGCAGCTACCTGCCCGCCCTCCCCAGCCTGTTTCCCTCCTGTCTAGTGTCTGTCCAGACACCCTTCCCTCTGGTCACTCTGGCGTGATTTCCAATTTATCTGATCTGTGAAACAGTAGAACAGATTTGTTGTGAGGATCAAGTGAGTTAATGAATGTAAAACACACAGTAAGCTCTTAAATTTGGTCCCTCATTTCTGCAAAGTAAAGAGTAAGTTCTTTCATCTCCAGGAAGGCACATAAGACAAAGTACTCAACAAATGACTTTCAACTAATGTCATCTAGGTTTAAAAACTAAGGTGGGTCTTTCAGTGTTATTTCTTGACTGTTTAGTTGTCTACCTAAGTGGGCTCTGTAGTTTGTAGGGGCCAGGACCCAGGCTACAACTGTGCCTATTAAGTAGCTACTGACAGTGTGAGCCATCAGGAAGAAAGAAAAACAACAGGTGATGGACACCCATCCCACTAGGTAAATTCATATTACCACATTTCATCCTAAATGCCCCGTAAGGCATTCTGAGGGTAAGCAACGTGGAAGGGTTGTAAATAGCTGTTAAGTGTATGGACAGGCCACGTAACTCTGTGGCCAGTCCTCTTCCCACTAGAGGTCTCTGCCTCTTCTCCTGGGCTCTAGGTGCAGCCTAAGCCTGCAGCGACTCTCACCTTTCTCTTCCGGCTTTTCTTCTTCAAGATATGGATCTCGGCATTTGGGGATGCTGCCTGCTCCTGAACTGAAAGTAAGAATTATGAGCTAGAGTCAGAGCAGAGGCCACTTTTCAGCCCCCCGGTAGCCATTTGGTCTTCCATTACTGATTCCTCAGTTCCCCTCCACCCCAAGTTAACCTCTTTTGTTTCCACAGGACCTTTCTCATACTTGTACATGAAAGTAATCTGTTGGTCTTTCATGATAGTCAGTCATGCACTGGTCAGTCTACCCCACTGTACTTAAATGAGAGCAGTACACCCAGCTCCTATTTCATATCCACTTTCCCCCTTTCCATCATGGTGGGAGGACATGAGTGACCTACGGACAGCTACTCCAAATACCACCTTCCTTCCAAGATCTGTTATCTGGCCCCTTCTGGCCCCTACAGCCAAACTTACTCAGTTGTAGAGGCATCACCACTGCCTTTTTGAGGGGCTTAGCCACTGTGACTGCACGGCGAGCAAGGGGTCGGAGCACTGTGGAAGAGTAGTTCTCTTTCTCCTTGGGGTCAGCAGCCTCCTGGGCCAGCACTTTGGCTTCCAGTTCTTTTTGCTTCATCTTAAGCCTCTGTTAGAAAGGATCAGGGAGAGATATGACCCAGAACCAACTTTAAGGCAGTGGATTAGGAAAGTGAGTGTGCAGGGCTCTGAGGCCTTAGAAGAGCAGAGTGAGCACCAACAAGAGAAACTACCAGGAGACAACGGAGCCCAGGGTAATTAAGGGCTTTCTTGGACATGAGTCTGAGTGAACTCCGGGCGATGGTGATAGACAGGGAGGCCTGGCTTGCTGCAGTTCATGGGGTCACAGAGTTGGACACGACTGAGCAACTGAACTGAACAGAACTGAATGATCAGGGAAATAGATGGGGAAACAGTGTCAGACTTTATTTGGGAGGGCTCCAAAATCACTGCAGATGGTGACTGTAGTCATGAAATTAAAAGACACTTACTCCTTGGAAGGAAAGTTATCAACCTAGATTATATATTAAAAAGTAGAGACATTACTTTGCCAACAAAGGTCTGTCTAGTCAAGGCTATGGTTTTTCCAGTGGTCATGTATGGATGTGAGAGTTGGACTGTGAAGAAAGCTGAGCGCTGAAGAATTGATGCTTTTGAACTGTGGTGCTGGAAAAGACTCTTGAGAGTCCCTTGGACTGCAAAGAGAGCCAACCAGTCCATCCTAAAGGAGACCAGTCCTGGGTGTTCATTGGAAGGACTGATGCTGAGGCTGAAACTCCAATACTTTAGCCACCTCGTGCAAACAGTTGACTCATTAGAAAAGACCCTGATGCTGGGAGGGATTGGGGGCAGGAAAAGGGAACGACAAAGGATGAGATGGCTGGATGGCATCACCAACTTGATGCAGAAGAGTCTGGGTGAATTCCGGGAGTTGGTGATGGACAGAGAGGCCTGGTATGCTGAGATTCATGGAGTTGCAAAGAGTCAGACACAACTGAGTGACTGAACTGCTGCCCAGAGGTGGAAGGAGCTTCTTTGTGAAATACTGAAGGGAAAAGCTATTCAAGCAGAGTCCTGATTTAATTTGATCTGGGTTTTAGCAAATGGCAATGTCCTACACTTGTACCTGGAATTTTTTTCTCTTGCCCCCTCACATAGGATCTCAATTTTCAAAGTTCAGCCATGTTAAGGACATTCAAGCAGAAGCTAGAGAACTGAGGGATTCCAGTGTTGGGTGAAAACTGGATGCTGGTCCAGCCTTTCCGGTCCTTCCCTCTCTGAAGATCCTCTGACTGCTTCTCAAGGTCGGCAGGAGTCCCAGCTCCAACCTCCCAACACTTACCTCAATTTCCAAATCCTTCTCTTCCACTGTCTTCATGAGCACCATCCGCTCTCGCTTTGGGGTGCTCAGCAGAGGGGCCCCCTGGCTTCCCTGGGAGCCCAGCAGACGGTCCAAGCTTAGAAGGCGCTCCAGCATTGCCGGATCCATGCTGCTTAGCTTCTGTAGAGGGCTGAGCACACAAAGAGGTTACTCCCTACTTACCTCTTCTCTCATCATCCTCTCCAGCAGCAGGATTCCTCTCATCCTGCCTTAACTTGGTGTTTCTATGGTTCCAGAACCCTACTATTAACTTGCTGGCAACCCTGTACAAGTTATCCAGACACTCTGGGTGCAGTGTCTTCTTTAGGTGAATGGGGATCATCACTACTTGCCCAGGTAAACCTCTCAAGGAGGCCAGGAGATCAAATGAGAAGCAGCATTTCATGACCACTGAATGGCAGGTATTCACGGGATCTAAGACATCCCCCTACCCTAAGGCACTCACTGTTGAACAGTAAGAGACCATAAGATGACAGCAGGGGCTATCCATGTGCCTGTTCATTTGGAGGAGCAGTTGGTGCAAGGTTCATGGAGGAGGTCATCTTCAGCAGGGCTCTGAAAACCCCTGAAGACCTCAAATGCCAAGCCTTTCTCCTGTGGGCAGTAGGAAAAGCCTATTCAAATGGAGACCTGACGTAATCTGAACATGATAACATTTGTTCCTTCTGTCTGGAATTTCCCCCCCACATCTGATTGCAATTATCATTCAAAGTCAGTTTGATGCTGCCTTTCTGGTGATGCCAGCTTGGCTGTGTATCTTCTTTCCTACACTATGAACTAGCTTCTCGAGGATAGAAACAAGGGCCTTGGAGAGCAGGATCAGAAAGTTCAGGTGAATAGAGAAGTCGTTCCTTCTTTTCTGGCTATCGCAGAACTAAAGGCCTCTCCTTCCCTATTGTGCTCTGTACTGTCGACCTTTCCTCATATATGATGTTCCCGTCTTGCTTCCTCTACTGAAATGTGAGCCCGCTGAGGTCAGGGTCTGTTTAGGTCTGATGTGCCCCACATCTGAGGTTACCCAAGGTCCCTATTGGCAGAGACCTTGCCTGTTCACGTGTTTTCCAGATGTCCATGTGTATATGTTTCTCTTGAGTCTGTACACATAGGAGAGGGGACTGCTGACAAACAGGACAAGATCGAGAGATGGGGTTCCAAGTGAACACAAGTACCCAAGCGCTTTTTGCCATCCTTTCTAAAGTAGTGAGTTGGTCAAAAAGTTCAGGTTTTTCTGTAAGATGCTATGAAAAAATCTGAATGAATCTTTTGGCCAACCTGATACAGCTGTCCCCTGGGGCAGAATGTGTACTAATCCTTGGCCTGAGTTTAGTTCTTAGGACTTAAGAAGTTGAGAAGCTTTCTTGGAGCTAGGGGTAGAAAAAGGACAAAGATCAAGATACAAGTGTTTTCTTGGACGGCTAGGTGGCCAGACACAGAAAGCAAGACCACTGAACAGGGGTGACTTGAACATGAGTGCATACTGGGCCATGAGATGGGGCTATCAGAACAGGAAGGGAGGTCACACACCTCCCTTGTTTGGATTCAGGGCAGAAGCAGGGCAAAGTTAGGACAGCAGCTGAACCCATGGAAAGTTACAGAAAGGCTGGACTAGACACACAGATTGAGTCTCAATGAGACATCTTTTTATCTCCTTTGCTATGCTTTATCCTTGGGACCTAAAAGACCTGATCCTCATTACTCCTTGAATCAGAAGCGAAAGTGCTCATCCTTGAAATATTGGTGCCAAAATGTGAGATTTTGCTGACTGCCTAAAGGAGCTGGAAAATAGACAAGGGGAGTGGGGGTGGCAGCTAGGAGCTCAAGGAGCCTCCTTATGACCCCTGATAGCAGCATCAAGGCTGAAGGTTGCAACGAATTCAGTAGAGTAGGATTTTGGCTGAATCCAATGGAAGAAAAAGTTCACAACTCAAGGATCCAACAGACTAAACCCATAGCCACTCGGCACCCAATCCGGATACAACAGGAAAGGGAATACGCCCAAGACCCCTCCCTCTCTGCTTACCTGAGTTTCTGGGAGGCAGAGGCTGGAGCTATTGGGAGTTCGGGACTCCCAGTTTCCTCTTCCTCAGGGCCTCGGGCTCTCTTTGCCTCTGATGGGCCTAGTAGTTCTTTCTGAGACAGTTTAACAGGTGCCAAGACTAGGGAAAGATGGCAGGATGGGGAAAGAGGGGGTGTCAGTTTCTGTCCTGATCCTTGGTGGATTCAGCAAACTCCCCAGGGGTCCAGCCTTGGCCTGTCCACTCCAGCCCACCTAAGTCCTCACCAGGAAGCTGCAGGCTCTCATTGGTAAAAGGCTGGTTGATCACCTCTTTGGACCTGGCTGCAAAGTTGAGTGCAGAGACTGTGTCAGGTAGAAGCGTCTCTCAGGGGCAATGTTGGCAATGAGGATGCTGTGAGCTGAGCCACCCAGAGAGTCCTGAGAGACGGGGACAGGGCAGGGTGGGTAAGTCAGTAGCCTCACCTTCCTCTTCCCTGACCGCTATTCCTCGAGACCCCGGCAGGCCTGAGAACCCCCTTCTCCAGCCCCTTTTACCCGAGATGGGAGGCCTGACCTGCAACAGGCGTGTGAGCTTGCTGTCCCGGTAGGGCACCCGAGGAAGGCCCTGGTTCAAGGCATCTACCACCTTGCCCAGCACAAACAGGGAGGTGTTGATGGCTCCACTCTCCTTCAGCCTCAGGCCCTTGTTGCCTGTGCGCCGGTTGTCCTCTGAGCCAGCCAAGTCAATCAAGTAGAGTTTCCCTTCCCGCTGGCGAAATGGGGCCAAGCGTTCTCGCTGATCCACCTGGGGGCAAGAGCAAGGGCCCCCATTTAGTTCAAATTCCGGGGGCTCTGCAGGTCCTCACCCCTGTCGGGGGTGGAAGAGGGGGTCTCACCTTAACCAGGAGCACAGCATGACTGCGGGAAGAGCGCTGGTTGAGCCGGGTAGCTCCCACCGTCCGATTTCGGCTGGCTGGCAGGAAATGCCGCTCAAAATCAGCAAAGCTAGTGATGGGCTTCTGCGTGAGGCCCGGAATCAGGATATTTCCTCGGCAGTCTTCTCGGATCACCAGGTCTCCCGATGAAGGTTCCAAGAGGTCTAATACCTACGTGAGCAGTGAAGGGTAGGGCCAATTCTCCACTTACAGGCTGCCTACTTCCTGCCTGTGGTTCTCATTTTCTTTGCTAGATTCTCAGAGTTGTGCCATCTGCTACCCCAACCTCTGTCTTTCCAGGTATCCTTGCTAGATCAAAACTTCATGTTCCAGAACTGAGTCTGATTTTTACCCTTTGTTTCTTCCCTCCCCAGTCAGAAAGGGCCCTTGAGGACTTATTCCTCAGGGCCTCGGGCTCTCTTTGCCTCTGATGGGCCTAGTAGTTCTTTCTGAGACAGTTTAACAGGTGCCAAGACTAGGGAAAGATGGCAGGATGGGGAAAGAGGGGGTGTCAGTTTCTGTCCTGATCCTTGGTGGATTCAGCAAACTCCCCAGGGGTCCAGCCTTGGCCTGTCCACTCCAGCCCACCTAAGTCCTCACCAGGAAGCTGCAGGCTCTCATTGGTAAAAGGCCGGTTGATCACCTCTTTGGACCTGGCTGCAAAGTTGAGTGCAGAGACTGTGTCCAGGTAGAAGCGTCTCTCAGGGGCAATGTTGGCAATGAGGATGCTGTGAGCTGAGCCACCCAGAGAGTCCTGAGAGACGGGGACAGGGCAGGGTGGGTAAGTCAGTAGCCTCACCTTCCTCTTCCCTGACCGCTATTCCTCGAGACCCCGGCAGGCCTGAGAACCCCCTTCTCCAGCCCCTTTTACCCGAGATGGGAGGCCTGACCTGCAACAGGCGTGTGAGCTTGCTGTCCCGGTAGGGCACCCGAGGAAGGCCCTGGTTCAAGGCATCTACCACCTTGCCCAGCACAAACAGGGAGGTGTTGATGGCTCCACTCTCCTTCAGCCTCAGGCCCTTGTTGCCTGTGCGCCGGTTGTCCTCTGAGCCAGCCAAGTCAATCAAGTAGAGTTTCCCTTCCCGCTGGCGAAATGGGGCCAAGCGTTCTCGCTGATCCACCTGGGGGCAAGAGCAAGGGCCCCCATTTAGTTCAAATTCCGGGGGCTCTGCAGGTCCTCACCCCTGTCGGGGGTGGAAGAGGGGGTCTCACCTTAACCAGGAGCACAGCATGACTGCGGGAAGAGCGCTGGTTGAGCCGGGTAGCTCCCACCGTCCGATTTCGGCTGGCTGGCAGGAAATGCCGCTCAAAATCAGCAAAGCTAGTGATGGGCTTCTGCGTGAGGCCCGGAATCAGGATATTTCCTCGGCAGTCTTCTCGGATCACCAGGTCTCCCGATGAAGGTTCCAAGAGGTCTAATACCTACGTGAGCAGTGAAGGGTAGGGCCAATTCTCCACTTACAGGCTGCCTACTTCCTGCCTGTGGTTCTCATTTTCTTTGCTAGATTCTCAGAGTTGTGCCATCTGCTACCCCAACCTCTGTCTTTCCAGGTATCCTTGCTAGATCAAAACTTCATGTTCCAGAACTGAGTCTGATTTTTACCCTTTGTTTCTTCCCTCCCCAGTCAGAAAGGGCCCTTGAGGACTTCCTGGTGGTCCAGTGGCTAAGACTCCACACTCCCAGTGCAGGGGGCCTGGGTTTGATCCCTGGTCAGGCAACTAGATCCCACATGGCAACTAAAGATCCCACATGTGCCGCAATTAAGACCCTGAGCAGCGAAATGAATATTTTAAAATGGGGCTGGGTGGCTCACCTTTTCCTGGTAGATCTCTAAGTAGGACATAGTGACAGAGAGGGCCCACGGCCGGCCCTCAGCACCCTCCTCCCTTGTGAGCTGTAGGAGGTCCATGAGAGCCCGAGGAATCACCCCAGGCTGCTCTGGGCTGCCCAGCATCGTGTGTGTCTTCCCTGGGGAAAGAGTGGAGAGAGCTGTGAGATTTTCTTACCCGTTACCAAGTCCCTTCTGGCTCAGGGCTACTCTGTATCTGGCCTCCTCACCTGCCCCTGTGGGCCCATAGGCGAGCACACTGGCATTCTGCCCTTCCAGCAAGTGCCTCAGGATGGGCTGCACCGATCCTGCATAGATGTCCTGCTGAGAGCTCCTTTCCCCGTAGAAAGCATCAAACCTGTGGGCAGGAAGAAAGGCAGGACTCAGTGGCGGGTTCCATTCTCACCCAGGTCTAGAAGATAAAACTGGTCTCACATTTAAGGATCTCTATTCTTCTTCTTACACAAAAATCTAAGAAAGTGTCCACTAAACACCCAGTCTGTCCCAGTCTCTGAGCTGCTGTAGAAACACAGAGATAAATTTGGTATCCCTGGTCTTAGGAGTTCCGCAGTCTGGTGGCATAGATAGATACCCACACTTTGCTGCGACTCAGGAAACAAAGATGAGAATGCACTAGAAGGAGTAACATTCTGCCTGGGGAAGGAGGATTTTTGCCAGAGAGAGAAGAGAAAGATACTCTAAGTGTCAAAAATAGCACACAAGACATGGTATAAAAGGGCCAGGCTTCCCAATCCTTTTTCACATCACAGAATTTATAGAAAGTGGCATCTGTACACCACAATGGAGTAAAGACTAGATGAGACTTGACACACCTGAAGCTTAGTCACTGACTCTGATGGAGAAGCTTCGGCTGAGGCAGGGATTAGCACTGATATAAGTGGAGTGTAGCATGTGCTGGGGGAAATGAGGCTGGAAAGAAACTGAAGCCAAGTTGTCAAGGGCCTAGAACAAGGTTGGCAAACTTTTTCCATAAGAAGCCAGATAGTAAATATTTGGGGCTTGCAGTGGGCACCCATGAACATTACCCGAAGTGAAGGTGTGGCAAAGCTGCACTAAGGAAGGAGAAGGATCCTCAGGAGGATGTCTGAGAAATCGCTGCTGGGCAAGTGATAGTGCAAGCAGGCCTAGGAGAGAGGGAGCGGGAGGGAGTGTGGCCGGAACCTTACTGGTACTTGAGAGTCTCCTGGTGGTTCCTCCAGTTGGCAATCTCCAAAGAACAGCTGTCCAGGCCCCGCACACAGGGGGTGTCGTTTTCTCCAGCTGTCCCATCCACAAATGGCCGCAGTCTCACAGCTACCCTCACTCGGGCTGGAAGTGGGCGCCGGCCAGCTCCCACCTTGCTTAGCCGACAGCGACTGGCTCCTAGAAGATCATTTTTAGGCGTGAAGTGTGATCATTTTAGGCAGGTTTGCTGAGAGATAAGGGTATGAGTGGGCTTCCCAGGTGGCACTAGTGGTAAAGAACCCACTGCCAATGTGGGAGACCTAAGAGACACAGCTTCGAACCCTGGGTGGGGAAGATCCCCTGGAGAAGGGCATGGCAACCCACTCCAGTATTCTTGCCTGGGAAATCCCATGGCCAGAGGAGCCTCGCGGGCTACAGTCCACAGGGTTGCAAAGAGTGGGACATGAGTGGCACAACTGAGCACACACGAATACACAAGGGTACCCGTCTTGGAGGTGGGGGTAATTAAGCTGACCCCTGAAGAATGAGTAGGGTCACTGCCAAGCATTTCAGGGAGAAGGAAAGGCATGTGCAAAAACTATGGAGGGGTGAAAGCAGGCCCCCGTGTAGAACCGCTAAGGCAGGACTGTGTTGTGTCCTGTAGGTGAGTCGAACACAGGAGGGCAGGATGGAAGAGAAAGATGAATCAGTACAGTCTCAGGCAGGGTGCAGTGGGGGACTGAAGGGGAGAGATTATCTATGGCTGGAACCATAAAACAGCTCGTGTACTTAGCAAACATTCACAGTTATGAAGCACTGGCTAAGTGCTGCTGCTGCTAAGTCGCTTCAGTCGTGTCCGACTAAGTGCTAGGCACACTTTAACTTCCATGGTGTCCCTGAAAGGTAGCTTCCGTCAGTCCTATTTACCTGTGAAGACGCTCACAGAGGTGCAGCCGCTCTCCAAGCACCTCCTCCAAGCACCTCGGTGTTTCAGGCCTGGAGCCCTGTGGCTATTAGTGTATCTTGAACCATAACCTACATTGTGTCTTCTTTGCTATTCAGAGGAACAAACAGGGCCTAAAAGCTGAGCAGAAACCCCAGCATCTTAGTAGACTAAGAGACTCTCCCTGCCCACCCATAACCTTGACAACAGAGGCAGGGAAGACTCTGTCCCAGAGATCCCCCTGGGAGGGTCAGGGGACCACAGCTCATTTCAAGGGAAGCTCTTTCCACTCTGGCTGTGCTGGGTGTGTCTGCAAGTTTGGCCTCAGTTTCTATCCTACTCAGCAAGTAGGTAAAAGTAGGTGTAAATTGTAATGTGTATACAGATAACCTAGAGGAGCTAAAGATTCTGCATTTCTAGCATTTCTATGTATTGCTTATGCTGCAGTGGGACACTGAATTGTCAAGGTGTGGCAGACCAGGACCTCACGGAATTCTTCTAGGATTAAGGAAGTGGACATTTGCCCCATCTAAACCCCAGTCACTGGACTCCCTCGCCTTTCTGCGCCTCTATTTTTGCCTGGAGTTTCTTATATATATAAGTTCGCACATATACACATATGCCCCCCTGCACAAACTGTTAAGTGATGGTTTTCTCTCCATGGAGGGTCATGTGGGTTTATTTTCTATGTTACCCAGTTCTGTAATGCTGTAACATTTGCAGTAAAAAATAACAGGACTTCCCTGGTGGTCCAGTGGTTAAGTGCTTCCATTACAGAAGGTGTGAGTTCAATCCTGGGTCAGGGAACTTGCATGCCAAGCAATGTGGTCAAAAAATTAAACAACAACAACAAAAAAAACAAAAAATAAAAAACAGGACACTGTGGACAACTTTGGAAAGGATAAATTTAAGAGGCAGCTGCCAGTCCCTCAGCTTGCAAAGGCACTAACATGCAGTGCTTCTCTACAGTAAGTTTTCTGTTTAGTTTGCTTCTCATAATTAAATCTAAGTCATTTGGCAGTTCGGGGGGGGGTAGCTATTTTTATCATCAAAAACACAATTAAGATAAAACTGGTGGGGGTTGGGGAAGGCCTTTCTTTCTGTGAACTGAAAAAAATCTATGAGAGGTATTTCTGTATTTTAGATACCATACTGTAGCTCATAGCTAACAACAGAATTCAAACCTAGATTTCCCCTCCAAAAATCTGCTTTTAATGAGGATGTCGTATTGCCTCCCTGTCATATACCAATTGGGAAAGTTCCTGATAGCTCTGACTCTCCATTTTTGTTGGTGGTGGCAGCTGGTTGCTGGGACCCACGGACCTCATATTAAGGTACCAGGCTGGTATCTGTGGCCAACATAGAAAGAGCAGGATAGGCTACCCCAGGAAGAATCTTTTATGTAAGTAAGGTATACCCACAAGCGGACGGCCTGTTCCAAAAACTGGGCCTCCGTTCCTTCATCTGACAAATGAAGCTAGCAACTCCATTTCTCACTTTAAAGTTTACAAAGCACTTGGGCATCTCGTTTTCATTTGACCCTCATGGCAGTCCTGAAGGTCAGAAGGAAGTAGAAACATGCAGATGAGAAAACTAAGACTGCAAGGAGGTCAATGACTTCTCAAAAATGTGTGCAGGAATCTCCCCTTGCCTGTCTTTCCCAGGTTTTTTTCAGTGAGACAAGAACAGGGAGGGTAGATACAGAAGCACTTAAAAAAGCTCAGTGAGCAGTACAAGGGGAAGGGGAAGTCTGTGGTGATGTAGAAAGAGTACAGATTCTGGCTAGACAGAGCTGGATTTCAATTCCAGCTCTAACACTTATCAGCTTGTGACCTTGGGCAAGTAACTTAACATCCATGAGCCCCAGTTTTCTTGTCTATAAAATAGGGTGAGGAGGGCCTTGGAAGATCTTAGTGAGGATTAAAGTAACATGTAAAATGTCAACAGAGTAACTAGTACATAGTAAGTAGGTTGGTAACAATTCTAGTTAAGATGGCCTAGGTTCAAATCCTAGCTCTGCCACTTACAACTAACTAAATAACCTGGGGAAATGATTTTCCATTCCTATGCCTAATTTCCACAACCTGTCAAAATGGGAATAAATAAAAATACTTGCTGGGTTCTTATGGCAGTAAATAAGGTCAGTGCTTAGAAGAGCAATAGCACTGGTGTGTGTGTATATGCTCAGTTATGTTGGATTCTTTATGACCCCATGGACTGTATGTAGCCTGCTAGGCTCCTCTGTCCATGGAATTTTCCAGGCAAGAATACTGAGTGGGTTGCCATTTCTTAGTCCAGCAGATCTTCCCGACCCAGGGATTAAATCGGTGTCTCTTGTGTCTCCTGCCAATTGGCAGGCGGATTCTTTACCCCTGTGCCACCTGGGAAGCACAACAGCAGTGGTACTTGATAAAAACCCAGTAAGCATCTTGTTATATGTTTACATATATATATATAAACAAATAACAAATCACTTTTATACTTAATGGGGAGCCAACCAGCTTGAACTTAAGAAAGAATAATAGGTTTTGATGGAAAAATCTATCAGATTTCTTTCAACAGAAAAGAGATGTTAGATAGGAAACTTCTTTATATCTTGCACTAAAGGATCAGGAGAATGATTTTACAGGTTTCAGGAGTCCACTGTGGCTCCTTTGCCTGTGTGTGAAAGGGCTTTCTCGGTGGCTCAGGTAGTAAAGAATCTGCTTGCAATGTAGGAGATCCTGGGTTTGATCCCTGGATCAAGAAGATTCCCTGGAGAAGGGAATGGCAACCTACTCCAGTATTCTTGCCTAGAGAGTTCCATGGTCAGAGGAGCCTGGTGGGCTACAGTCCATGGGGTCACAAAGAGTCAGACGACTTTGCCTGTGTGTACTGAACTGTAACTTCCTCCAATTTTAAAGGAAAACTGGAGAAGGAAATGGCAACCCACTCCAGTGTTCTTGCCTGGAGAATCCCAGGGACGGGAGAGTCTGGTGGGCTGCCGTCTATGGGGTCGCACAGAGTCGGACACGACTGAAGCAACTTAGTATATATATATATTCTTCATTTTCCAAATGAGGGAATGGCAGTATAGAGAGGTTAGCTAGCTTGCCCATAGTCAATAGGTAGCTAGTGAGAGAGCTTCAGATGAAGGTCTAACTCTAAAGTGCATTATGTGATTCCTGGGCCTTCTTAAACCCTACATCCCCATGGGCCTCAGAGTTGAGACAAGTTCCTCTACTAGCTGTGTGACCTTGGGAAGGCTTCTTTCTTAACCTCTTCAAACCGCAGTTTCTTTTTATAAAAATAACAGTATCTACCTCATAAGATTGCAAGGAACCAGAGAAATAATGTACATACAGTGTTTTCACACAGTGCCACCAGCATAAGCACTCCGCAGATGTCAGCTACCGTTGTAATCACACATTTCTCTCGCTACTCCCTTCAAGGCAACAATTCACCCCTGCCCTCATCATTCAGCAGGGTCACCAGTGACCTCTTTACCACTAGAGCCGACAGCCCAGTTCAGTCCCCACCCTGTTTGACTTCCCTGCAGTATTCAACACCCCAGATCCACTTTCCTTTGGAAAATACACTTCTCCCTTAGTTTTCCTGCCACTCACCAGCTGTCTAGTCACTCCTCAGTTTCTTCCAGTCTTAGATGTTTTCCCTAAGCTCCTTCTATCCTCTTTCTAGATCAGGGTTGCTCAATTCCTGCACTATTAATACTGTGGGCTGGACAATTCTTTGCGGGTGGGGCTCCCCTGTGCATTGTAGGAAGTTTAGCACATACCCCACTACCAACAACCAAAAATGCCTCCAGATATCACAAACGTTCCCATGGGGAACACAACTGCCCCCAGTTGAGAACACCATTACTGACTAATTTCACAGGCATGGTCACCTGTGCTCCTGACTTCAATCACCATCTCAAGGCTAATGACTCTTAAGTAAGTGCTTCCACATCAGAGTGCTCTCTGCTGCCTTGACACCTCCTCTTACATGGTATTGCAAACTCCACTCGTCTTAAACCGAATCCTTCCCCAACCCTCCGCAACCCCATCTTCCTTCTGCGCTCTCTAACGTATATAAATGGAACCAACCCCAAAGACTGGAGAGGCTTTAACTCCATCTTCTCTCATTTCTCACACCAGTTCTTCATTAACATATGTTAATTCTACCTTTTTAAAGTAAGTCCACTTCTTTCCTACTGTGCTGTCTTTGCCAAGGTTGTCTTCATTTCAACAGCCTCCCCACTGGTCTCCTTGCCTCCAGTCTCCTTCCCTTCCAATCATTCTCCCTCTACTTCCTCCCTAGCTTCTCCATCACACTCTACTGTAGCTGTACATTTGTCTGTCTTTTTCATCTAACTGTGAATTCAGTAAAAACAAGTCTTACTTGGCTTGCCTTTATATTCCCAACATCCAGCACAGAGTAGGCTCTCGGGGGGTATTTGTTGAACAAATTAAAATCTGTCAAATGAACACCATAAACTGTGGCCACTGCCATTCTTCCTCCAAAGCTCAGAGTTCAGGCGAAGTTGGAAGGAGGCATACTCACACAACTGCCAATGGTAGAAGAGTCTATTTCACCACAAAAGCCACTTTGAAAAAAATAATATATATTTTTTAAAAGTCACTTTGAGCTTGGGCGAAGTTAGCACTTCTAATTATTTCTAATTTCCCCCTCTCCCATGATTCCCAAGCTTCATTCAACTTAACTCTTCTTTTATTGATGAGGAAATTGAGCCAAAGAGAGCATCTTTGGCCTCTCTTTACAACATAAATAAGAAATAGATCAATTGGTGGTCTTTTGATCCAACAAAGTGTAGCAAACTTCTATCCAACCTTTGAAACCCACCTCAAATATCACTTCCTTAATGAAGTCTTCCTAGAATACCCAAGAGTTTACTCCAGATTCTGTGTTCTCTATAGCAGTTTATACATACCTCTCATTGCTTTTCGCGATGTTATAGATTTTTATGACTATCTATTGATACAGACTAAAGCTCCTCTAAAGAAGGGACAATATTCATTAAAGCATTTTTATGATATCTACAATGTACCAGACACAGTGGGTCTTGGAAGGCTGAGGGTAGGTTCTGCTCAGACGGCAGGAATATCATGTGCTTGGGCAAAATGGTTAAGAGCAGAGACTCTAGAATCAGATTGCTGAGTTCGAATTCAGACTCCACTATTTACTGGTTGCGTTAACTTTGAGCAAGCTTTTTAACCTATCTATGGTTCTTTGGTTTCTTCATCTGTAAAACAGGAACAATAGTAAACTACCTCATAGCAGCATGTAGAGATTAAATGATTCATCACCATAAAGTACTTACAACTGTGCCTCACCCCTAGCAAGGGCTCAACATGTGCTTGACATCCTATTGGGTTTGTTTCCAAACGGGGCCCCGACAAACAGTAAGGTCTCAGATAAATTCTACGGTGCCCATTATAATCACCGACCAGAATTCAGTGGACACGAAGGCAGAAGAGCAAGATTCTGAATGTCCTAGTAATCTTTCCGAACAGTTCTGACTTGCAGGGCTATAAGAAACAGTCCCTGTTTCCCTTTTCTGTGGTAACAGTACATCTTACGCCGTCAACTCACACCCTGCAGCAGCCCGTCTGAACCTCTTACCTCCCAGGGATCTCCCTGAACTCAAACAACACGTCATACAGGAACTCTTCCCCCAACCAAACGTGTATCTAGATCCCTTTTGTCCCTATGGGTAGAGTATAAAGTTAGCTACTTTTCGCTCGCCTACTCCTGTAGTCTTCAGAGATAGGTCACTGCCCCCATTTTATTAACATAGAAAACTGAAGTTCACAAGGGAAAAGTGAGCGGCGGTCAAAAATGCGCCGGAACTAGGTCTCAATGCGCGTCTACAGACCGACCCCGAGAGCAGGAAGCAGAACTGCGACTCCGAGCCACACTGCCAGCTTTCTCCTCCCCGCCCCCGCGCCATCCGCGGTCTCCGGAACAACTCACGGAGCCCACACTGGACTCCGACCCATCGCCCCGCAAGACTCCAGGCTACAGCAGCCGCCCTGCTCGAGTCGGGCTAACTTACCCGAGACCGCCGCCGCCATCTCGCGTCGCCTCCGAGCCGGGACCCCCGCGTCCACCCCACTCCCTCCCTGGGCCCGCCTCTCTATTCGAATTTCCCGCTGCCCCGCCCTCTCCATTGGGTTTCACCAATCGCGGCTACTCGTCGCCGGAAGCTCCTGTATTTGCCTACCACTATCCCGCCCTCTAGGGCTCGCCTCCAGGCCCTTCAAGAGTTTCGCCTGGAGGAGAACGCAGGCGCGCCTGTCCGCTACTTAGCCGTTGACGTCGGGCTCCCGTGCAAACTCCGCCGCCCTAGGCTTTCGCGACAGTGGCCGTCTGGGCCCCTAGTGAGCGCTGCGGCGTACTGGGCTCCGGATACCTTCTGGGTTTCCAGGGGTAGGTTTGCGCTAAGTGTAGCGTTTTCGCCTCATTGATGCTAAGTCACTTCAGTCGTGTCCGACTCTGAGACCCCATAGACGGTAGCCCACCAGGCTCTGCTGTCCCTGGGATTGGCAAGAACCCTGGAGTGGGTTGCCATTTCCTTCTCCAATGCATGAAAGTGAAAAGTGAAAGTGAAGTCGCTCAGTCCTGTCTGACTCTCAGCGACACCATGGACTGCAGCCCACCAGGATCCTCCGTCCATGGGATTTTCCAGGCAGGAGTACTGGAGTGGGGTGCCATTGCCTTCTCCATCGCTTCATTAGCCCCTCCTCAAATAGCTAAGAATCGTGGTATGAACTGAGCAAAGGGTGATCGAAGGCACTTATTTGATTTATCGAAAAATTTCTCTGAACTGAATACAACTTTCGCTATTTTAGTGGCAGAATAAAAGCACGCACGTTACAGGAATAAACATGATGCACGCAAGTTGTTTCTCGCCCTTGTGGGGCGGGAATCGTCTGTTTATTTGGGCACTTTGACGTCAGGGCCAGTCAGCGGTCTAATCACTGATTTAGGTCAGGACCACGCTGGTTAGATTGTGGATAAATCACGTTGCACTCACGTTGCTGAGCCCAAAGCCACTCTGAGGTGTAAAGGCCAGGTGACCTATGTCCTCTTATGTCTGAGCCGAGGAGACCAACTCGGATGTTCTTTGTAACTCATCTTGTCCCTGGTCTGTCTCAGGCATGGTCCATCTCTTACTCAGTAACTTAAATCTTGGTCAACTTCACCCTTGCTCCCATGTCCTGTGGATCTAGTCTGTTAAATAGTTCCCTCACCCTTGTGGAAGCTTAACCATCTTTGAGCTCCTGGTAGGGCTGTGGTTTAGACCTTATGTCCAACATATCAGAAAACAAATACAACACCAATGATTCTCAAATTTTTTGGCCTTGGAATGCCTTTGAATTCTTAAAAATTAAAGCTTCAAAGATCTGATTATATGGGGTTTATCTATCTATATTTACTGGGTTAGAAATGAATACAAATTTGAAACATGTATTAATACACTTTAAAAAATTACAGAAACAAATCCGTAGAGATAGAAAGTTGATTAGTGGTTGGCAGGGGATGGTAAGGAATTGATGAACTGGAACTGTTACTAACAGATTGAAATTTCTTCCAGGGGGGATGGAAATGTTCTGAAATTAGACAGTGGTGATAGTTGCACAATACAGTGAATGTACTAAAAACCACCAAAATGTACACTTAGAAATGATAAATTTTATGTTATATGAATTATGTTTCCATTTAAAAATTGCCCCAAATTGCAATCATAAACTCTTTACATATAACATAGATAACATTTTAGTTTTTAAAATGACTCTTTTCCAAAGCAAAAAAGAAGAGTGACATTGTTTTACCTTTTTTACAAACCTAATGTCTGGTTTGAACTTCCCAGGTAATGTAGTGATATAGAATCCACCTGCCAATGGCAGAAGACTCAGGAGCCTCCAGTTCTATCTCTGGGTGGGAAAGATCCCCTGGAGTAGGAAATGGCAACCTTCTCCAGTATTCTTGCCTAGAAAATCCCATGGACAGAGGGTTCTGGTCAGTTACAGTCCATGGGGTTACAAACAGTTGGATACAACTGTCTGATTTAAGATGAAATAACAGGATTCTTATATGTGTTTCTGTAGTCAGTCTGTTGTAATATCACACATCATATAACCTCTTGAAAACTCAGCAATATACTCAATAAAGAATTAAGTAAAAAGTCGAATGGTATCTCAGTTTTTTAATGAAAATAGTTTTGACATCGCAGACCCCTAACAGTGTCTCAGGAATCTCAAGAACCATTAGACGATTGGGATTTTGGTCTTCCCTGCACTTTACAGAGGACTATTTGGGCTTCCCTAGTGGTGCAGACAGTAAAGAATCTGCCTGCAGTGCAGGAGACTTGGGTTGATCCCTGGGTTGGGAAGATCCCAAAGATCCCCTGGAGAAAAGAATGACCACCCACTCCAGTATTCTTGCTTGGAGAATTTCATGGACAGAGGAAACTGAAGGGCTACAGTCCATGGGGGTCACAAAGAGTCAGACACGACTGAGCAACTAACACTTATATTCAGGTTTTCACATCTGTTGTCAGTCCCCAGATATATGGTAAGATATATCTATTACCATATATCTATTACCCAGATATATGGTAAGATACCTGCCAGAAATAGTGAAAAGAGCGTAGCTCAGAGAGTCAGGACTTCTAAGATTAAAAAAAAAAAAATAGCTTAGGTACAAGGCTTTGTTGCCAGGTGCTTGGAGTCAAGATATTTAACCTCTTTGTGCCTTAATTTCCTTAGCTCTTGAAAGGGAATGATGGTTGGATCTACTTTCTAGGGATCTGCAGATGCCTGGTGGCAATTCCAATTGTTAAACACCTGATATTCCAAGAAAAACAATAATTTAAACGGAAAAAAAAAACCAAACAAACAACTTCCAAACTACATCCTTAAGTAGCAAAGGAGAGCAAAGTTGGATATAAGAACTGACACCAGGGACTTCCCTGGTGGTCCAGTGGCTAAGGCTCTGTGCTCCCACTGCACGGAGCCCACGTTTAATCCCTGGTCAGGAAACTAGATCCTACATTCCACAGCTAAGAGTTCGAATGCTGCAAATAAAGATCCTGCATGCCTCAACAAAGATCGAAGATCTTGTGTACTACAACTAAGAGCTGACACAGTCAAATAAATAAAGAAAATAAACATTTTAAAAAACTCAATGAGTCCAAAAGCTATTTAGTTTTTCTTTTGTATACCCCATCTCAGAGAATATCCACCACAGCTAAGAGTTCGAATGCTGCAAATAAAGATCCTGCATGCCTCAACAAAGATCGAAGATCTTGTGTACTACAACTAAGAGCTGACACAGTCAAATAAATAAAGAAAATAAACATTTTAAAAAACTCAATGAGTCCAAAAGCTGTTTAGTTTTTCTTTTGTATACCCCATCTCAGAGAATATCCTTCCCAGTTGCCCAAGCTACTGATGTGGTAGTTCTAAATTCTCTTTCACTCACCCTCTTCTTGCCTTTACTTATCAGTTCTTCTGAGCCTATCTTCCCCCTCAAATCTCTCAAATTCTTCCCTTTTCTTTCTCATGCCTTCGTACAGACATTATCATTTCTAATCTAGAACTAGTCTCTTAACTCTTTTATCTCACCCTGCTTTATCTTTAGTCCATTTCCCCAATTTACACCAGAAAAATGCTGTACAGCTTATCAATCCAATGGGCAAAATTTGATTCAGTGCCATCCCATAACCCATAAAGTTTAAATAAATAGTTCAGTATTATGTTCATGGCTCCTGCCTTTCTATGAGGCTTCATCTTTTGCCCAATTGTGCTTAGCATTTTGCCTGTACTGAACCACTTGAACCATTTCGCCTGTACTGAACCACTGAACCATTTCGCCTGTACTGAACCACTGAACCATTTTGCCTATACTGAACCACTGAACCATTTTGCCTGTGTTGAATCATGCTAATCATCCCATATGACATGGGGGTGCAGTTAAAGTGGGGTGAATATTATGTGATTTATATATAAGTAAAAATATAGTTGCATAATATTCCATTCCATGGACTTGAGAGAAGTATTTCTACATAAGCTAGACTTAGTACTGTTCCTCCACAGACACACACACACAGACTTCCCTGACCTCCCAGAGAAAGTTAACCCTCCTTTTGGCTCTCTTAGCATGTTACAAAAAAACACCTTTGTTATGCCACCAAACCAACAATTTAACTAGAGGAACAGAACCAGATCTTCAGTCTTCTTTGTATTCCTACCCTTTAGCAGGGACTATTTGGTAAATGATTAGCTTAATTCAGCACTCTTAACACTCACGTTTTTAAGTAAGGGGACATGTTCCTTAATCATAATCTCCTACCAAAACCTAATAAGGACTAGATAAAAGCCAGGAGTCCCTCCCCTTAATTCCCTTGTGCCTTGGCTGCCTCTTTGGTGCCTGACCCTTAACTGGGTGAAAAAAACAGAGGCTTTCCTAAAGTCGACCAAATATCAGATCTGTTAAAAGGCTGTCAGATTCAGCCATAATACTAAAGTATTGATATATGCTCTAACATGGGTGAAACTTGAAAGTACTATGTTAAATGGCAGAAGCTAGACATAAAAGGCCACATTGTTGTATAATTTGATCTGTGTCTTATCCGGAATAAGCAAACCTATAGAGACAGAAAAGAGACGAGGGTTACTAGGGGCTGGGGGAGAGGAGAATGGACTGCTTCATGGGGATGGAGTTTCTTTTTGAGGTGGTGAAACTATTCTGGGATTAGAGAGTGATGATGGTTCCACAATCTGTGAATACACTAAATACCTCTGAATGGCATACTTTAAAAGGGGGAATTTTGGGCTTCCCTGGTGGTCCCCTGGCTAAGAATCCACCTGCCAGTGCAGGGGACATGGTTCGATCCCTGCTCAAGGAGGATTTCACATGCCATGGAGCAGCTAAGCCCACATACCACTGAAGTCCATGCACTCTAGAGCCAGGGCTCTGTAACAAGAAAAGCTACAATAATGGGAAGTCCATGAAGAACACAGAAGACCCAGCCAAAAAATAAATACAATTTTTTTTAAAGGGTGAATTTTATGGGTCTTCTCTGACCAGCCAGTGATTAAGACTTTGTGCTTCCAATGCAGGGGGTGTGGGTTCCAACCCAGGTTGGGGAACCATGCTAATCATTCCACATGACACGAGGGTACAGTCAAAAAGTGGGGTAAATTTTATTTTATGTGATTTGTATATCAATAAAAATATAGTTGCATAATATTCCATTCCATGGACTTGAGAAAAATAAAGGTATTTTTATAAAAAACAGACCAGTCATGAGTTTGTATCATGCTAATATTTCTTTATAAAATTACATATACATGACTGTTATTTTTGTCTAATTGGGAAAAAAATGTGACCGAAATTCCCTGGGATTTGAATAAACCTATTGGGAGCAATGAGTAATCGCCACCATGAGCGCAAATAAATAAAAAACTGTCAAAAATTTGGGACTGAGAACTAGAATTTCCAAAGCAACTATATACTGAATATGTCCAGTCCCCCTAATGCTTCCCCCAAACTCTAAGCAGCCCCCTCAGTTCACGGAAACATGATGGAAAATCTTCCCCAACCCCACCTCCTGGAATACTCTTTGGTTTTGAGGGTAAAATTGGCAGAGTGGGCTTCCCTGGTGGCTCAGTGGTGAAGAATCCACCTGCCAATGCAGGAGATGCAAGCTCAGTCCCTGGGTTGGGGAGATCCTCTGGAGAAGAAAATGGCAACCCACTCCAGTATTCTTGTCTGGGAAATTCCACGAACAGAGGAGCCAGGCGAGCAACAGTCCATGGGGTCATAAACAGTCGGATACAACTGAGTGACTAGACAGCAGCAACAGTTGGCAGAGTAGAAGCTGTTGAGGAGGTGGTGGCTTCCAGAGCAAAGAACTGAGGTCTGAGAGAGCTGAGCACGGACCCCAGGACTTCCATGTAAAGGCGGGAACTGGGATGGGGTAAATAGCCAGAGTCCTTGGCAGCCACTCGGGCTAAACTTTGGGAGTCGGGTGGGTTCCGGGAGAGAACGAAGGATGGTGAACCAGGCACCCACAAACGGTGAGTGGGTTGAGGTCAGGAGAGTGAGGCGACAGCCTGTTGGTGGAGAGGCACTGCCTCAAGAAGACAAAGGAGGAAAGGGTGGGAGAGTGAAACATCTGGAGTTTTGGCAATTAGCCATGACTTGGCCTTACCTTCAGCCTCCAGTTTGGGTAGACACTTGAAAAAAAAATCAATTCAGGCCAGAATCTTATCTTTCTATATTTCTAAAAGTTATCTCAACTGAAAATACTTTTGTAAAGTTTAGTTATTTGGGGCTGTGCTGAGTCTTTGTTGCTGCACTCTGACCTTCTCTAGCTGTGGCGAGCCCTGGCTACTCTCCTGTTGGGGTGTGTGGGCTTGTGGGCTTCAGTGGCTGTGGCGAGTGGGTTTAGTTGCTCCTCAACATGTGGGATCCTCCCAGACTAGGCATCGAACCAGTGTCTCTTGCATTGGCAAGCAGACTCTTAACCTTATCTTAAGGAAATAAGGAAGACCTTATCTCCTCTTGATAAATTATGAAGGAAAGCTCAGGATCCTCCTCCCACTCTTCCCCAGACTAACACACAACACATAGCCAGAAATGAGATTCACACATTCCTACCCAGAGTCAAGAGGTGGATCCCACTAGCTGTAGTCATGCCCTTTTATTGTTTTGTTTTGTTTTTATTGAGACATGTGGATGGTGGTTAGTGGTGAGTGGGTTCCCAGGTCCCCATCGTAGAGTTGCGGTACAACTCAGCAGCTCTCATAATCAGAGGGGTAGAAGTCCCAGTGGAAGCCGATGGCATCAATAAGGGAGCCAGATCGGCCACTGAAGAATCGTAGCACAGTGTTGGGGTACAGGGGAGCAGCGTTGAAACTCGTGCCTTTGTCTTTCCCGAAAGACAGGAAGCGGAACTTGTCCGTCACAAAGACCAGCTTTCTCAGGTAGGTCTTGTACTTTCCCGACACCTGGACGATGGATTCCCCAGGGTAGAGAAAGATCTCATCCAGGTCTCCTGAGGTGCCACCCACATAGTCGCTCCACACCGTGCCGTAGCGCACCTGGAGACTAGGGGTGGAGTGAGGAGGGAAGGAAGGGAGACACTGAGTAAGGTGATCAGAATTCAGGAGCTGTTGGCCTACAGGCTGAGACCTTCAGACTAGTGATGGAGATGACAGCCCCGAAGAGCATGAGGGCTGGATGAGCCCTGGAAGGTCATACGTGGAACTTCAGCTCCTCATCTTGCTGATGAAGGTTCACAGAGGGAAAACAGCTTGCCCAGAATCACCCAGACAGTAAAAATCAGAGCCTGCTTTTGGAGTCTAACGTTCCCATTGGGCCCCCATCCCCTACTTGAAAGAAGAAAAGGGATTTTTTTTTTTCAAACACCTGAAAGGTCCCCATGAGGGGAAAGACTTGTTAGTGCTGTGCCAGGCTCCAGCGTCAGAAAGAGAGGCATCAAGCTAGAGACAGAGGATGCCAGGCGAGATTTAAACCTCGGGTGGGGGTAAACTAGATAATGCCCAGGTCCCTCAGAGCTTAGGGTATGTGATTTACTCAAGATCACACATGTGGGAGTCTTAAGGATATCGGCAGCACAGGTCTCAAATCCAAGTCATCTAATAACTTTTCTGTATCAGGTTATCCCTGTGACTTGCTGATGGGACCCAAAGTAACTGCTGCTGCTGCGACTCTGTGTGACCCCTTGTCACTGACACCTTCCTAACTTAGTAAGATCCTAGAAGGTTGCCAAAGCACAGACTCTCGAAGATGCTTACCCTACAATGTAGTAACTGCTGACTCGGATGCGAATGGCGGTGATGGGGCCATCCAGCTGGTTTCCAGACTGGGAGAATCGTTCTCCTCCCCCGCCTCCGTATTCTCCACTGTAGGAGGAGGCCCTGGGTTGAACTGGAGGGAAAGGAGGAGTTGGGGGGAGAATCCCCTGAGAGCTCAGTTTCTCCCCATCACCCCTCTTCCTCCCACCACTCGGTTCCCACCACGCCAAGTCAGCCTCTGAAAGCCTGGGCTGCCGGCAGTGCGGGCGGCTGTCTTCCCCTGATCTAGTCCTGGGCTTCGGGCTTCTCACTTACTGTCTGTGGCAGAGGCTGAGGCACACAGTAGGGCGAGAAGAGCAGTGGTCCACATCCTGGGGCTGGAGTGAGAAGAAAGAGAGTGGATAGTTGCCCTTACCCTCTCGGAGGCCGTTTACCCAGGTGCCCCTGACCTCCAGCTGAGTCTTGGGGTTCTTGGCACTTCAATGCAGACCTCATCCACTCAGTCTTGGGCTTTGAAAGAACTGCCCGTAGTCTCTAGTCCTGTTCATCATAGATACTATCTTACAGGTCCTTAATCCCTCTCCCTCTCCCTTGTCTGGCTACAACCAACCCTCCTTTCCCCTCCCAAGCCAGATCAACCCTGACTTTCTATCTGGATTAAGCTGTGTCGCCCCCTGTTCCCTCCTAGCACAAAGCAGGAAAGGAATTTTCTAAAGAAGTGAGGGACTTCCCTGGTGGTCCAGTGGTTAGGACTCCGCACTTTCACTGCACGGAGAACAGGTTCCATCCCTGGTTGGGGAACTAAGACCTACAAGCCACATGGAAAAGCCAAAAATAAATAAATAAATAAATAAGGTGGAGGACATCTCCAAATTATAGAGATGGTTGAGTTCATCAAACCAGGAGTCTCAGAAAAGCTTAAAGGAAGTCTGGCTGGGGTAGGTTGGTCCAGCTTGTGGGGCATCTGGGGCATAGTTTAAATTCCTAGGTTGGTCCTTTTCTCAAATTGGAAAGAAAGGAGCATTTTAGAGCATTTATCTGTCACTTGGAGAGTGAACATGGTGATAGAAGAGACAGCCAGCATCACCATCCAAGCAGTTCTGGTGGAGATGGGATAGCCCAAGCAGTTTGAGAAGGAGCTGGAATCAGCTCAAGATATTAGATGCCAGGGGCCTGGACTATTTGTCATACCTCTTTCTCCGCTAACACAAATCCTGCCATGGGTGCATCCCAGGTGTCTCCGGCCCTACAGTTGAGATCCAGACGTCTTTACACCTAAGACTAGCTCCATTCAGAGGCCCCGGCTAGTTGACACCCGGGTCTCTCCTGCGGCTCATAGGAAATCTCATCTTCAGCTCAGCTTGAATTTCCCCCTAACTCAGATCCAGGAATCCCCGTCACCCCCTAGCCCATACCTCTGTCACCCCTCACCTGGCAGTTTCAAGTGCAAAATAGCTCCCCTAGAAACTTCCAGATCTTTTATATCAAGTCCAAGTCCTCCCCCTGCTGTTTATCGTGTGAACCTCACCTCCTGAGCAAACACGACCAGACTTCTAGGCTCAGTTGTCAAGCAGGGTCTGGAACTTATCCTACCCCAAGGGTTACAGGTGGCAGGGTGGGGCCAACTCTGGGCCAAGGCCTAGATCTCAGGAGAGGCAGAATAAACTTGGGAAAAGATCACCAACCGAAAGGCCAGCCGCTGTGGGCAGGCAGCACTACTCATCACCTGGTGTTATCCAGGGTTCTCCCTCCCCTGTGTGGTTTCTGCTGGTGCCCTTACCTGCAATCTGCCATCTCTCAGGATAAACATTGCCCCTTTCCAGGCATTTGAAATATAGATTCTCTTGGAAAGGGATCACACTCCCAACACCTTATACTATTTCGGGGCAATTTTTTTCTCTCCTCTCATATTTTGTATGAAAAAATTCAAAGTATAGAAAAGTTGTAAGAATATACAGTGAACATCCGTATGCTCACCATGGTTAATTTTTTTTACTAAATTGAGTCAGATGAAACAAAGCTCTACTCCATTAAAAAAATAAATTTATTTATTTATGTTCGGCAGTGCTGGGTCTTCGTTGCTGCACCGGCTTTTCCCTAGTTGTGAGGAGCAGGGGCTATTTTTCGTTGCAGTGTGCAGGCTTCTCACTGCAGCGGCTTCTCTTGTTGCAGAGCACAGGCTCTAGGGTGCGAGAGCTTCAGAAGTTGCTGCAGGAAGGCTCAGTAGTTGTGGCTAGTCGGTTCTAGAACACAGCAGTGGTGACAACGCATGGGCTTACCTGCTCTTCGACGTGCAGGATCTTCCTGGATCAGGGATCGAACCCACGTCTTCTGCACTGGCAAGTGGATTCTTTACCACTAAGCCACCAGGGAAATCCTCTCATGGTTAACATTTTGTTATACTCTCAATTTCTTCCAACCATCCATCCTCAATCTGTCAGCTGCTTCACAAACTTTTTCTCTCTGAGAAGAGTGACTTGAGGCAACACCTGCAGATCTCTCTCCGCGGAACAGACAGTTTAGTGGGCAAATGGGAGGCTGAGGAAGTAAAAGCAGACAGGACCTGCCCTGGGGCCGTGCTGGGCCCTCAGGACTTCTGGCACTGTAGCTGAATCTGCCTGGTGCTGTAGCCCGCCCAGGGCAATGACTCTCTCCTGTGGGTCTGAAACTTCCCAGAACTGGTGTCATCGATTCCTTCTCTTTGCCAGCCCTTGTCTTCTGGGACCCCTCTAGGACTGGCCCTCTCACCCACTGAGGCAACAGGTCAGAAGGACAAAGGCCAGGGAGGGACTGGAACCATTAGCCTCGGTTATTAATAACCAGGAGCCCAGCATTCAGAGGACAGGCTCACCATCTGGTGCTGAGGACCCATCCCAGGAAACAAAGGAGCCCCACCCTGGGGAGCGGAAGTAGGGCGGGGCTCCTGGTGGGGAGACTCCGAGATCTAAGAGGGCAGTCAAGGATGAGCTGTGTGATCTCCCCTCTCCAGCCTTCTACGTGTCCAAAACAAGCATATCCTGGTGACCACTTTTATCTCATCCCAGCCATTTTGTCCTCTTATGGCTTTTGTCTTTCTTTCAATATTTATTGCTTATTTGGTTGTGCTAGGTCTTAGTCGTGGCATGTGGGATCTCTTTGTCTGAGCAGGGATTGAACCCAGGTCCCCTGCATTGGGAGTGCCAGGGGCTTAGCCACTGGACCACCAGGGAAGTCCCAGCTTCTGTCCCAGCAAGTGCAGCTCCCTTGCACTTGCCTTTCTCTCCCGATTCTCTCTCCTTCCTTTAATGTCTTGATCTTCCCCTGACATCTCCTTCCCAAGGTTTTCTCTTGATGTTCCCTCTCTCAGTGCCTTTTTCCTTCTGTTCTTCTCTTCCTTCCTTGTCTCTTTGTCTCTCCCCAAATCTCTCTCTAACTCTGCCCTCACTCCTCACTATCACCCATCTCTCTCTTCTTTAATAGGGGCACATCACACAGTCTGTGAAAAAAAGATGGCAGCTCAGAGAGATCTGAGGGGAACTCTTTGGGAAAATACCTCTGGGACCCTCAGAATAATCTTTTACACTGGTCATATGTTCATGTTCATGCACCCACCCCAACAATGCTGTGATCCAGGGTCTCCTCTCTGCCTGCAGACTGGTCCCTGGATTCTGGGCAACAGTTCCTTAGTGCCCTGTCCAGCGTGACAGAGATGCCCTTCCTCCAGTGGGAGGGGTCTCAGGGTTCATCCTCTGTCCTCCTGGAGACAAGGAAGGCCCCTGTGTAGCTGACGCAGGTACCTCTAGAGCTTGCTAGGATGCTGTGCCTCAGGAGCCAGAAGGAAGAGGCGGAGGCCATGGGACACCAGGCCCCCCTCTGCTTCTATTTCATTAGCTCCCCTTTGAACTCTTTCACATTTAACCCATGTGCCAGCTGGGGGCCTACCTGTCCCGGTCTATGAGCAGTGAAAGACAGACCTGCCCTGGTCCTATAGACCAGGAAAGTCCAAAGCCTTCCCAAGCTTTCTGCTTTCCCAGGCAACTTACACTCTCTCACCGTCTCCTTCACCCCCTTAGCAAAGCAACTCACTCAACATATGTTTATGGAGCATCTATAGGTTGGAGGCACCACCCCAGATAATGAGGAGATAGCAAGGAGGAAGAGATGCAAATCCCACCCCTAAGAGCTTCCACTCCAGCGGGCACGTGCATGCCTGCTAAGTCGATTCAGTCGTGTCTGACTCTTTGGGACCCTATGGACCGTAGACCACCAGACTCCTCTGTCTGTTGGATTTTCTAGGCAAGAATACTGGAATGGGTTGCCATGCCCTCCTCCAGGGAATCTTCCCGACCCAGGGATCATTCTAGCGGGAGTGGGTGGATGTCATCAAATGAACAACGACATCACCGTAGGAGGTGTGCTATGAAGAAACCGTCAAATCAGAGTGAGAACATGAAGAGGGATAGGGAGGCTGCTTCTCCGGCTTGGAGGGTCCTCTGGTCTGTAAAATTTGCGAAGAGACCTGATTGAAGTCATAATGAGAAGTACAGCTATCTGTGTGAAGAATGGGCCAGGCAGAGGGAAAAATGAATACCAGAGTCCTGAGCAGGAAGCACTTGGGATGAATTTAGAAACGGTGGGGAGAGCGGGGTGGCTGGTGGTAAGTGAGGGAAGCAGGTGGGAGGCAAGCTCTGGGCAGCAGCCAGTGGGCAGAGGGTGCAGGTGAGCGAGATGTGGTCAGGGGTTTGGATTCCTTCCGAGAGTGAGGGGGCCCTGAAGGGTTTTGCCTTTCAAAAGCATTCCTTGCAGGGCTTCCCTGGTGTTCCAGTGGCTGAGACTCTGAACTCTCAATGCAGGGAGCCTGGGTTTGAACCCTGATCAGGGAACTAGTTCCTACAGGCTGCAACTGAGAGTTTGCATGTTGCAACTAAAGATCTCTCCTGTCTCATTGAAGACTGAAGATCTTACATGCTGCAACTAAAGAAACTAACTAAATAAACTTTTTTAATATTAAAAAATGTCTAGTGGGCAAAGGTGACTTTGCTAGGTTGCAAAAGGGGCTTCTACTCCCTACCCCACTGTTCTTCATGCCCCACATGTTGCCCCTCAGTGGCCTACAGTTGACTTATGTTGCTCCAGCTACTTAACACGCCCTTCTCTTTCTGCTCACCTGGTACCTTCCACCCTTAGGACAGTCTGCCATATCACCACCGCCGCTGCCACTGCAGCCACTCCGTGTGCCCTCCACCACAGCCCCTCTCCTCAGCTCCCTTCTCCCAGGCCCTGAACTGACCTCAAGCTCCTTTCTCTGGCCTCCAGCTGTCTCCCTCCATCACTTGTTATTGTTCAGTCGCTCAGTCATGTCTGACTTTGCAACCCCATGGGCCGCAGCACGCCAGGCTTCTCTGTCCTTCACCATCTCCCTGAGTTACTTTAAACTTATGTCCACTGAGTCGGTGATGCCATCCAACCATCTCATCTTCTGTCGCCCTCTTCTCCTGCCTTCAATCTTTCCCAGCATCAGGGTCTTTTTCCAAAGAGTTGGCTCTTCACATCAGGTGGTCAAAGTATTGGAGCTTCAGCTTCAGCATCAGTCTTTCCAATGAATATTGAGGACTGATCCCCTTTAGGATGGGCTGGTTGGATCTCCTTGCAGTCCAAGGGACTCTCAACAGCCTTCTCCAGCACCACAGTTCGAAAGCATCAATTCTTCGGCTCTCAGCCTTCTTTATGCTCCAACTCTGACATCCGTACATAGAAAAACCATAGCTTTGGCTATACGGATTTTGTTGACAAAGAGACGTCTCTACTTTTTAATATGCTGTTTGTCATAGTTTTTCTTCCAAGGAGCAACCATCTTTTAATTTCCTTTAATTTCCCCCTTCACTAATATGTTTCTAATTCGCCCGCACTGTAATTTATCTGTTTTCGTGGACACCTCTACTGAAACGGGAGCCGCTCCTACAGCAGGGACTATGAATCCACCTTTGAATCCCAGCTCCTGCATCTTACCTGGTCCAGAGCAGGTGTCCTCTAGAAAGGACTGTCAAATGCCTTGGCTGCAGTGAGACTCCTAGGAAGTGTACCCCCCACCCCCGTTTCTTCGTGTAGCTAAGCTTTTCTTCTTGCAGGGAGGGCATGTGGGTGTTCTTCAGTTTTTCATTTACAATTCTTATGGAGAAATTCTGTATTCAGAAGAATACTGGGTGTAAAGGCAGAATTCTGTGTCAAGTTCCTCATTCAATACTTCTTAGTTGTGTACATTTAAAGAACTCATTTCATTCTGGAGAGCCTATATTTCTGCATTTATCAAATGAGAAAAAAATCTCCAGATCAACCCAAATCCTAAAGTACAGTGTTTCTCAAACTGTAGATCTTGACACTGGTGGGCCATGAAATCAATTTAACACCTCAGGACCAGCATATTTTTAAAATGGAACAGAAAAAAAAAATGAAGAGAGCAGAGCATGTAACAAAGTTAAATACTATGGGCTTTGGGGGAGATTTTTGGCCACTCGGCCTGTGGAATCTTATTTCCCCAACCAGGGATCAAACTTGCACCCCCTGCAGTAAAAGCGTGGAATCTTAACCACTGGACCACCAGTGAAGTCCTTATATTGTTTTTTGAAATAGTGCAGTTAAACACTCTGCATATGTAGTGGGTCACGATATAAAATGTTGCTTCCTGTTATGAAATGTAGCTTAAAAAACTTGAAAACAAATAATGTTTACCTCTGTCAAAGGGTAAGGTTTCGATAGAGTTTCTTGATATAACAATGCTGTTTGTTGAAAATTATCAGGGTAGAAGTCTAGAATTAGGACCCTCTAATTTGAACTGTGGTGTTGGAGAAGACTCTTGAGAGTCCCTTGGACTGCAAGGAGATCCAACCAGTGCCTTCTAAAGGAGATCAGTCCTGGGTGTTCTTTGAAAGGAATGATGCTAAAGCTGAAACTCCAGTACTTTGGCCACCTCATGTGAAGAGTTGATTCACTGGAAAAGACTCTGATGCTGGGAGGGATTGGGGGCAGGGTGAGATGGTTGGATGGCATCACCGACTCGATGGACGTGAGTATGAGTGAAGTCCAGGAGTTGGTGATGGACAGGGAGGCCTGGTGTGCTGCAATTCATGGGGTCACAGAGAGTCAGACACGACTGAGCAACTGAAGTGAACTGAACTGAATGGCAACCCACTCCAGTACTCTTGCCTGGAAAATCCCATGGATGGAGGAGCCTGGTAGGCTACAGTCCATGGGGTCGCAAAGGGTCGGACACGACTAATCAACTTCACTTCACTTCAGGGCAGTAACTAGAGTGGCTCTAGAGACCCAGATTCAGGTAGGTAAGTGTACAATGTGAATAATTTTTTTAAATTGAGATACAATTGACATATAACATTATATTAGTTTCAGGTATATAAAATTATGATTCAATATGTGTATATAGTACAAAATGAGTTAATCCTTTTGAAGTCAGAAACATATAGTAATGTACCAAGAATTTATGGACAGACTGCTGTATTATGAAGAGACATGGGTTTAAAGTCTGATTCCAGTTTTCACTCTTTTCATTACCTACTGAGCCTTGGTTTCTTCCTCTGTAAATTGGAGATAATGAGATCAACTTTTGGCAATAGACCTGGCATGTGATATGTACTAAGTAAATGCGTATTCTCTCCCTTGAGAATTTCATAAAACAGCCTTCCTTTCTGATCTCTTCAAAATCAAGATGGTTTAGGAGGCCATATCTTTTTCATCTGCAGTTAGCTTTATCTTAAAGCTTGGTTTAACTTGAGTTTAAATCCTAGAGATCTTGTCAAATGCGTCATAAGACTGCGAAATAAGTTTGTGTAAGTTGGCTTGAACAACTCAAATTAAAGTCACTTGGGAACCTGGTTTTAATTTCCTTTTATTGAGATATAATTACACAGTAGCTTTTTTTAACTTCTGTTTTTGCTTTCTCTTACTGTATTGCTTTATCCACTGCAACTTTTTATTTTTCCCTTTGTTTAGTTTTTTGTTTCCTTTAATCTGTTTTGCTCCTCTTCACAAAAATAATCACTCTCCAGAACGTATAACAATATAGTATTCAAAGGGATGAAATCCCTGTCCATCTGATTTGTAAATCAGCCAGTGCTCATATATGCTGGGTACGTTGCTACCTATGTGGGAGTCATTCCACCACAATGCCCTCCTTCTTGCTTTGTGTCAGAAAGAATTCATCTAAAAATAGGAGCAGATTTCTTTCCTTGACACATCACATGAGGTTCAAAGAGTCATCTGCTCTTATGCATGACATGTTCTGCAAATGCATTAAGACAGTGAGGTGCTGTGAGGTGCTGGTGAAGAGTACAGTGTTGGCATTCCGCCACCCCTGCTCAGATGGTGTGTGCCCAGGGAAAGTTACTCATTTATTTATTTTTCAACAAGAGAAAATCAAAGTTTAATAACACGTATATATGGGAGAGAATCAGAAAAACTGAGTAGCTCATCAAAGTGGCCTTGCCAGCCTCATCTAAAGACAAAAGATGTTAATGGTGGGGAGAGTCAGCTCTGGGAGGTGACCAGGGAAAACACACACGGTAAACAAGGAGCCCAAGCCAGTCAATCTTAAAGGAAATCAACCCTGAATATTCATTGGAAGGACTGATGCTGAAGCTCCAAGTAAACAAGGGTGACTGGGATGCAAGTTTAAACATTATCTTCTCCGAAAATAAGAATTTGTAGAGAGTTGATAATAAAATTATGGAATGCTTTATGAATTTGCTTGGCATCCTTGCACAGGGGCCTTGCTAATCTTCTCTTTTTTCCTACAATTTTAGTACATGTGCTGTTGAAGCGAGCACCTGGGGCAAGTTATTTTACTTCTCTCTGCTTCTGTTTCCTCACCTAAAAAAAGGGTCATACCTGTACTCACCTCTTAGGGTTCACTCCAGAACAGGGCCTGGTGCGTGGTGAGTGCCAAGGAAATGTTTCTATATGAATCAAGAGTGCACTAGTGAAATGTCTCATGTTCTAAGGAGGGGCTCCATCCAGTGGAAATGAGAAAATCCTAAGATTCCTAATTATCCCTCACGTTTTAGTTATACACCTAAATCATACATTTCCAGGATTCTGTACATATGCCTTGATTTTGTTCTTTTCCTTCCCAGTTAAATACAGTGCAGACCAACTGCTCGCTGCACGTCCAGCTGTGAGTCATTGATTTTAGCGTCCCTGTGCTCACATGCTCAGTTGCTTCAATCCTGTCTGACTCTGCAACCCTATGGACTGTAGCCCGTCAGGCTCCTCTGTCCATGAGATTTCCTAGGCAAGAATACTGGAGTGGATTACCATGCCCTTCCCCAGGGGGTCTTCCCAACCCAAGGATAGAACCTGAGTCTCCTGTGTCTCCTGAGTTGCAGGCTGATTCTTTGCTGCTGATGCCTGGGGAAGCCCCATTAACATCCGCAGTACTTAGTATATCTCAACTTTGTCCCTATTGTACCAAGGTCATGAGATCTTGCACATTTTCTCTAGTATCATCACCTTTTCATGTCCACTCGTTTTTTGTAAGAGAAGGCAAAATGGCCAACTAGCCATAACTAACCAGACACACAGGCTAAAGTAGCTTGAACTTCATGTGATTAAAAACATTTACTGAGGTCACTTGGAAAACGGAACTGGAGTGTCCCACCTGGAGGGACTCACAGCCTTATGAGGGGCAAACATAAAGGAATGTATAATTTTCAGAGTGAATGAGAACAGTGGACGGGCATATGGGGATTCAGCCAAGGATAGAGAAGGAAAGGATCTCACCTATGGCCAGGAAAGTGTGGTCACTGATGATGGGGTAGCAGAAAAGAGAGGAGCCGGCTGAGGTCCATCCAGCACAGCCACTTATCTTGGGCAAATTACTTAAAGTCTCTCTGGACCATCATTAATAAAAGAAGGATAAGATCCGCTTCATTTAAAAAAATGATACAAATGATGGCACTTCCCTGGTGGTCCAGTGGTTAGGACTCTACATTTCCAGTGCAGAGGGCATAGGTTCAATTCCTGGTCAGGGAACTAAGATTCCAAAATTGGATGGCCAAAAGAAAAAAAGATACAAATGAACTAATTTACAAAACAGAAATAGGCTCACAGATATAGAAAGCAAACTTAGGGTTGCCAAAGGGGAAAGGGTTATGAGAGATAGCTTAGAAATTTGAGATTAACAGATATACCCTATTATTATAAAATAGATCAACAACAAGGCTCTACTTATAGTACTTGTACTTATCTTGCAATAACCTATAGTAGAAAAGAATCACTTCGTCATACATCTGAAACATAAATAAATATAAATATATATATAATATATATCATATCAATATATATAAATAATCAATATCAATATAAATAAATAATTTTTTAAAGAAAAAGACCCACTTCAGAGGGTTATTATTATTACTTTGGCTGCACAGGTCTTAGTTGCAGCACTTGGGATCTAGTTCCCTGACCAGGGATGGAACCCATGGCCTCTGCTTTGGGAATGTGGAGTCTTAGCCACTGGATCACCAGGGAAGTCTCAAAGTGTTATTTTAGAGGATTAAATGAGATAGAAAGATGTGCTCAGTAAACTATGAGGCACATAGAAGACAGAATTAGTTATGGCCAGGAGCAGTATCATAGGACGAATAGAAATTTGAACAGGGTAGGATGGTCAGTGGGGGGGAACTGATCATCAAACAAAGTGAGAACCTTCATCACAAGAGGACAGTATCAGGGCAGATCAGGCGGCAGCCAATGATTATCCCCTCCAGACAAGCCGTGAATTTTGTGATGATATTTATGATGATTAATCTATCCTTGCTGGGGTGAGGATAAGGGGCAAAGGGGGCCAACTCCACTCTGGAAGCTGAGAATCAACAACGAAGAGAGCTGGGGCTCCTGCCAAAATCCTCAGCTTCCTTCATGGAAGAGAGGAAGAGATTATTGGCTGATGGAGGGTTGGTGGCATTGGGCAGGACCCCAGGGAAGCAGTGAAAGGTTGGGAAGAGCCACTGTCCAGAGGGGAGAGAGGGTTGCCCAGATCTGTGTTAAAGGGTGACTAGACGCACTGACTGTGATGGGTTGTGTGATTTTCTCCAATAGGACAAAGGACAGGTGGTTGTATTAGTTCAAGGGGAAAGGCTGGCAAGGGCTGAGAGGAGAGGGGTTGAAGCAATTCACAACGATGTCAAGTTTATAGAGGAAGCAGAGTGAGGTCTGGAAGGGCGGGCAGTCAATGATGGATTTCTGGATGTGGGCACCAGGAAATAGAAATGTCAATAAGCTGCACCAGTGGGTGGAGCGAGAGAAAGGGGAGGCTCAGAGGTTGGGGAATCTGATGGTCAATGTAGAGCAATTCTTAATGGTAACAAGATTTAAGGTGGTCCCTAATGTGGAGAAGGAAATGGCAACCCATTCCAGTATTCTTGCCTGGAGAATCCCGTGGATGGAGGAGCCTGGTGGGCTACAGTCCACGGGGTCGCAAAAAGTCAGAGATGACTGAGTGACTTCACTTTCACTTTCACTTAATGTGGAGAGGAGATTCTTCATGGTCTTGAAAAATAAGATGAGAAGTAATGCTACATCAAGGTGGAAGAGGACCAAAGTGCTGAATGTGACCTTTTATGTAAAGTATCTAGTATTATCACTGCAACAGCCTTTCAAGTTAAGGATTTGTGAAAATTCAGACACAAATGAAGAAGATTGCCAAGTCCCTCAGAATTATTAAGATGGGTGGTGGTGGTTTAGTCTCTAAGTCGTGTCTGACTCTTTCGATCCCAAGGACTATCCTCTGTCCGTGGGATTTTCAGAGCAAGAATGCTGGAGTGGTTTGCCATTTCCTTCTCCAGTTAAGATGGAAAGCTCGGGTAATTCCCTGGTTCGGTGGTAAAGAACCCAGTTGCCAATGAAGGCCACTTGAAGCTGAAACTCAGAACTCTGATTGCAGTAACATTATTTAAGAAGGAATCTTGGGCTTCAGCCAAGATGGATGGCATAAGCATGGCAGGACGAGAGCGTGGGTGTCCTCCGCGATGCTTGCTCGTGATGCTCTTTTAGCCTGAGGCTGGTGGCCTCCACATATTGCCCAGGAGCCAGGTTCACGGAGGTCCTCCACAACGTGGACGGGGAAAGTGTGGACTTGTCATTGCCAGAGGAACATGAGTTATGAAGAGGAGAAATGGATGAACTCAGCAGTTGTAAATTTGGCCACCCACAGTTCCTCAAAAAGTTACACAAAGAATTACCATATGACTGAGAAATTCTACTCCTAGGTATATACAGAAGAGAAACTGAAAACATCTGTCCACACCAAAACCTGGACCTGAATGTTTCTAGCAGCTCTACTTGTAATAGCCAGAGTGGAAACAACTCAACCAGGAAAGGATGAACAAAAAGCGGTACAGGTATCCCCCACATTTCTTGAAAGTTGGCTTTACGCCACTTCGCTTTATGAAAGACCCACGTTAGTACCTGTTTTCACTAGCCTGAAGAAATCTGAAGAGGATTTTCGCTTTTACAGTAAAAGGCGAGCGTAATACTGTGTCTGTTTTGTAGAGAGTGGTTAGAGAGGCGCCTGGAAGTGGCACAGTCAAGCTCCTTCCCGGAAACTTCACTCCATCTCAGCGTGCAGTCACTGTCGTCTTCAATTGTGTGTGAGCATTTGTGCTTCTCTCTGTTTACTTTGTGCATCCATTAGCAAGATACATCCTAAGATAATGACTTCCTTATTTTATGCCATTTCCGTTTACCGAATGCTTCATAGGAATGCTCTACTTTCAGAGAGAGGAAAAAAACCCTAAATATTCAATGCTGGAATATTCTTTATTCAGCTATAATAAAAGGAAGGAATCACTGATTCTTGCAATAGTATGGACAAACCTTGAAAACAATATGTGATATGAAAGAGGCAAGACACAAAAGGCCACAAATTGTATGACTGCATTTATATGAAATATTCACAACAGACAAATTCATACAGAGAGAAAGGAGATAGTGACTGCCAGAGACTGAAGGGAGGAGGCAGTGGGGAGTGGATAGAGGGTTTCCTGGGGTGATGAAATGTTCTGAAATTAGATGGCGGTGATTGCACAATTTTGTGAATACCCTAAACACCACTGAATTGTATGCTTGAAAAGGGTGAAATTTACCATATGTGAATTGTATAGCTCAATGATAAATAAATAAGCTTTGACCACCCCGTGCTGCTCTATGGAGACAGTGCAGCTGTGAGCAGTGAAGTGATGTATCTGAGATCCATTTGCTACCCCTTGGGATCAGGATGGGAGAGCTGGAGGATGGATGAACTTGGATGGAGGAGTTTTCTAGAACCAGGATACAAGTGAGTCCTCCAGTTGGATCTCAGGTGATTAATGACCCATGGAGTTTATATTCCTTTCTGGTGAATGGGGCAGTGATGGCCAGGTATGTTGTAAAGGACATGAAGTTTAATGTGTTCTTAAGAGAGTCCACCTCACCAGAATAGGGCTAAGTATAGTCAGGCTCAGTACACACAGCAGTTGGGGGAAGTTGTGGGAGCCTCTTCAGCTCTCCTTTCTCCTGAAAACACCTGGTGGGCTGCAATGTATCAGAAGATGCAAGTTCAGGTACCGACCACTGAAAACCGCAGACTGGAGTATACCTCATTGAGTTTCTTAGGGGCACCATGGCATGAAGATAGGACCCACAAAAGCCACCACGTGGGCAGGAGCCCCACACATACTCAGCTCAACTGATTGCTCCTTCAAGATCCATCAGGTCCAGTTACCTCCAGATGGGGCTTCTAGTTAGGGCAGCAGAGAACTGTTTTTGTTTTTTGTTAAATATTTATCTAACAGGTCTTAACATGGAGAATCTTCTGTCTTCATTGCAGCATGCAGAAGCTAGTTCCCCGACCAGGGGTTGAGTTGGGGCCTCCTGCATTGGGAGCACAGAGTCTGAGCTACTGGACCACTAGGGAAGTCCCCTCCCCCACCTTTTTTTGTTTTAATATCAATGGCTGGAAACTCGATGTATTTATTTGCCGAATTGCAGTTACGAGGGATCTTAGTTTCCTGGCCAGGGATCAAGCCTGTGCCACTTGCGGTGGAAGCACCAGCTCCTAACCACTGGACTGCCAGGGGAGTCCCCATTTTAAGAGCTTTTAACTGTGCAGTGCAGAAGCGTCAAGGACAACCATACTGCTGTACAAACACCACCATCCTCAATCTGCAGAACTTTTTCATCGCCTCAGACTGGAATTCTAGGCCCATTAAACACAAACTCTTCATTCCCCCTCCTCCCAGCCCCCGGCAACCACCAGGGCTCTTTCTATCTATCGAAGTTTGACGGCCCTAAGGGCCTCACTTGAATGGAATCATATAGTGTGTGTCCTTTTGTGTCTGGCTTATTTCACTTGGCATGATGTTTTCAAGGTTCATCCACGTTGTAGTATGTTTATCCACTCATCCATCAATAGACATGTGAATTCATTTATTTCTTTTAGCTATTGTGAATAATGCTGCCATAAGCATTAGTGTGAAAAGGTGTTTCAGTTTCTGCTTTTAACTCTTTTTTTAAATTTACTATTATTTTTAAAAATATTTATTTATTTGGCTGTTCCAGGTCTTAGTTGCGGCGTGTGAGATCTAGTTCCCTGACCAGGGATTGAACCTGGGCCCCCTGCATTGAGAACAAAGAATCTTAGCCACCAGACCACCAGGGAAGCCCCTGCTTTCAATTCTTGTGCACATATGTAGACATAAAATTGCTGGACATATGGTAATTCTATATTTAATTTCTTGAGGAACCAGTTAAAAGAAAGTTAAGCCTTTCTGTAAGTGATGTAAAACAGTTAAGAATCAAAACAGCCAGTGTGATATCCTGAAAACAAGCAAACAAACAAAAATGTACCTTTTTTTTCTGGTTTTTAATACCGTTTACTCTCCTAGTGGGCTTCCCAGGCGGCTCAGTGGTAAACAATCTGCCTACCAATGCAGGAGATGCAGGTTCAGTCCCTGGGTCTGGGAAGATCCCCTGGAGGAGGAAATGGCAACTCACTCCAGTATTCTTGCCTGGAGAATTCCGTGGACAGAGGAGCGTGCGGGGCTACAGTCCATGAAGTCACAAAAGAGTCGAACCCAACTTATCCACTAAACAACAACTACTAGAGCTTTAATTTTTTTAAAGACAGATTATTTATAATAAAACAGGTAAAACAATTTTCAGATTTTATTTACTTGGAGTTTATTTTTTAATGCCATGAATACGTGTAACATAAAATTTACCATCTTAATCATTTGTACATATCCAATTCAGTGGCATTAAGTTCAGGTTTTATTTTAAGGTTTATAGTCTCATCCAGTTCTAATCTCATCGCGTTTCACACAGGTCATAGGCACAGAGTCTTGGGACTCTCTTTCCCCCTATCCTCATCCCTGCCGAATTTTGTACTCCTTCTGGCCCTTCCCTCAAAGCCACGAGGACAAAGCAGTCTGAGTCAGGCTGCCCTTGTGACCACCTTTTGCAATGCACTAACGTTTCAACATATTTTTGGTAGCCTTTCACATTAAATGGCTGTCATTTTGCAAAATGAAATATGTGTTCCTAGGAAGTGTTGTGCTGTATACAGCTTGTTTGCCAGAGAAGGGATTTATATCTGTAATCCCCCCGTCCTCCAATGGACATGAGGTGTAAGACTTAGGGCACAACATGTAACTTGTTTAGGGCTTATCTGTCCTGTCAGTGAGGGAGTCAACTAGACAATCTGTGAAAAGCTCAAAGACTAGAACTGATGATGCTCTCCTTGACCCCCAGTGCTAAGGGAAAGGAGCCGAGATGGCAAAGGTGCAGTCTTGATGGTTGTTGCTCAGTTGCTGAGTCGTGTTCGACTCTTTGTGACCCCATAGACTGCAGCATGCCAGGCTTCCTTGTCCTTCACAATCTCCTGGAATTTGCTCAAACTCATGTCCATTAAATTGGAGATGCCACCCAACCATCTCATTCTCTGTCACCCCCTTCTCCTCCTGCCCTCAATCTTTCTCAGCATCGGGTCTTCCCAATGAGTCAGCTCCCATCAGGTGGCTAAAGCACTGGAGCTTCAGCTTCAGCATCAGTCCTTGCAGTGAATAGTGAATATTCAGGGCTTATTTCCTTTAGGATTTGACTGGTTTGATCTCCTTTCAGTCCAAGGGACTCTCAAGAGTCTTCTCCAGCAGCACAGTTTGAAAGAATCAACTCTTTGGCACTCAGCCTTCTTTATGGTCTATAGTCTCACATCCCTACATGACTACTGGAAAAACCGTAGCTTTTAGTATACAGACATTTGTCAGCAAAATGACCTCTCTGCATTTTAATGTGCTGTTTAGGTTTGTCATAGGAGCCAGCATCTTTAATTTTCACGGCTGCAGTCACGTCCACAGTGACTTGGAGACAGGCCTAAGCACATTTTTTAACCTGGATCCTTCCCAGAAGCCTGCCATTTTTGCTACCTGAGTCTCACCTCATGGCTATTTTCCAACTGAAATTGGGGCTACATGGTCTGAAGAAAATGAGATATATGTCCATGAAAAACATGGAGAAGGTGGGGCAAGCAGGAGGAGGTGGGGGCAGATAGCAAGAGCGGGACTGGGGGAGGGCCCACTGGGCAGGACAGGGCAGGGCCACAGCAGCCACCTGGGAACAAGTAGAGGGGGCCACCTTGGTGGTTGGGATGTGCTCGCTCTCTCTTTCTTGGCTTCCGCGTACGTGTTCTGAGGTCTCGGGGCTGGCTACGGGGTGACACACAGCTACTGCCCATTCCGGCCCCACCCCTTGCCAGGAAACGCCTCCCCGCCCGCGGTGACCACATCCCCCCGCAGGTTGCCCGGGAAACGCTCCACAGGGGCTGGGGGGGATCCAGGGCACAGTTGCCCAGCAACAGGTGGTGCCCTCCCTTCCGCCCTTATGTGAGGCGACTGTCCAGCACCCTCTGCTCACACAGGAAGAGCGGCTCCGACCGAGAGTCAGGAACCCGAGACCCACCGCCTGAGGTGAGGAGCACAGAAGGCCCCTGAAGATGGGGAACCAGGGGACCGCCAGGAGGTGAGCAGAGACAAACGAGGGAGATGGGGTCGGGCAAGACTGGGCAAAACCGGAGAGGCAGGGACGGGGGTAGAGGCGGCGCCTCAGACCTGGCACAATGGCAAACCCAGGGGAGCCTGCAAAGAGCAAGACCAGCTCCAAGGAGGGTTTGAAGGCCGAGGAGCACCCAGGGTGCCCACACACATGGGCAGGGCTGGGATAGGCCTCACTTCCTCTCCCGGCACTTCCTCTTCCAGGCAAGACCTGCCAGGGGCTGAGAGGGGAGGAGAGGAGCTCTCAGAGCCCTTTGAGTTTGATCTGAGGCACCCTGGATTCTGGGAGGAAAGTACAGCTTCCAGGAAGGGCCTGGGGCCTCTGAGCAGGAGGGCCTAGCTGCAGACCAGGTGGGCCCCGTCTCTCTGGCCGTCTGGCTCCTTCCCACCCTTTCTGGGTCTCCGGGCTCCTCTGTCTGCGTGGGTCTGTTTCTCGCCCAGGTGACTGGGAGCCCGGCACCCCTCTGCCTCTCTCCTCCCCGTGTCCACACATCTGCGGCCCCCCTCTTTCTCTCCTGGTGGTATCAGCCTTGTCTCAGGCGCTTCCTCTCCTGACCGCTGTCTCCTCAGATGCCTCCGACCCCAGAGCCGCCCTCGGGGCTGACGGAGGCCTCCTCGTGGGCCCCGCTGCCCTGTGGACCCTGCATCCCCATCATGGTGGCCCTGGCCTCTCTGGCCGCTGTCTTCCTCCTGGCCACAGCTGTGCTGGCCGAGCGCCTGTTTCGCCGCTCCCTCCGGCCGGACCCCAGCATCCGCGCACCCACCCTCGTGTGGCGCCCCGGAGGAGAGCTGTGGATCGAACCCATAGGCACGCCGCGAGAGCGCTCTGAGGACTGGTATGGCTCAGAGGTCCCCCTGCTGATGGACCATGCCCCAGACCCGCCAGCCCAGGGGAGCACCTTGGAGGCACGAGCGACAGCCCCACCCGCCCCCTCAGCCCCACACTCCCGTCCCAGCAGCCTGGTCCCCCAGACCCCACCAATGCCCCAAACCAGAGCACCTTCTGGGGGCCCCAGGTCTGGGAGGAGAGGCCCCAGGCCCCAGGCCTGGTGAGCTGGGCTGAGCCTGAACAGAGGCCAGCGGCCAGTGCGTATCCCGGGAGCCCCCAGGCTCAGAGGGTGCGGCCAGGAAGCCCGGATCTTGAGTGGGGCCTGCAGCCTCGGGTCACCCTGGAGCAGATATCAGCATTCTGGAGGCGTGAAGGCCGAAGCAGCACGGGTTTCTGAATTCCCAGGGCCTGCCTGGAGGACTGGCCTTCCAGAGACCCTGGGGGGAGGCCCAGCCTCAGAGGGACCTTAAGATCCTGAGGCTCCCAAGAACTTGAGCTGACACCTGAGGTCCCCTTGGAGGAATGCCCATCGCAGGCCTTTTGCTTGTAGATTTTGGCTCCCCTGGGTCTGGGCCTGGGAGGCCTGGATGTGGACAGAGCAGGGACTCAGTGGTGTCTTTGCTTAGCTGTCGGGGGCTGTGGCGCAGAGAACTGGCTTTGGGGCTGTCTCTGGTGACTCAGGCAGTAAAGAATCTGCCTGTGACGTGGGAGACCCAGGTTCGATCCCTGGGTCGGAAAGAACCCCTGCAGAAGGAAATGACAACCCACTCCAGCATTCTTGCCTGGGAACTCCCATGGACAGGGGAGCTGGTGGGCTACAGTCCATGTGGTTGCCAAGGGTCTGACACAACTGAGTGGCTAACACTGAGTCAGAAGCTGCCAAGATCACACTTCGGATTAAGAACTCAAGGTACCAGACAGGAAGGAAATAGCGTCAACACAGCGGCTTCCACCCTTCTTCTGCTTGTACCTGAGGTGCCGACCCTGGAGTGAAGGGTCCCATAGACGCTGAAGAACAGACTACGGTGATGACAAGTGTCAGCCACTAGCAGGAGAGACAGGAATCCAGCTTTCCAGGCCCCCATCATCCCACCAGAAAAACACATACAGAGAGGTCAGCATCCAACAGAGCATCTTATTAGATACAAACTGTGGCTTTGGCCCCCAGCTGGTGACAGGAGGCCCTCTCTTGCCTGCAGTGGGATCTACAGTCTGAAAAAGGTAGCCCTCTGGATCTTACCCCTCCACAAGTGGGGAGGCCTGATCCAAGGAGATCTAAGTTTGATCCAGTGCAGAAGGAACACCCTCCTGGAACAAGGCAGCTCCTAAAACAGCGTCCCTGGCCATCTTCCCTCCCAGCTTGCTAGTCAGAGCTGCCTCAAGATGGGCTTATTTATAATGCTCCACCCCACAAAAATGGAGCCCCCATATCTGTATCAGCTGACCTCCCCTTTGGGCATGGAGACAGGAGTTGAGGGTGGGGTGGGGGCAGGCTAAGGAATTTCCATCCCCTGGGAGCTGACTTCTCAAACCTCAGTCCTGAATGTTAGGATTTCTGCCATATCAGTCGACCACCTGTACTTTATATTTTTCTTTACACATGGCTTACTGTTTGCTTAATAAATTTATTTTACAAGGACTCTGTTGTGTATCATTTCTGTAAATGGACAACCAAGTACCATTGGCCAGAAATAGAAGGTTAAACATGGAAATAAATACAATGTAAACAAAGATATGGCACCCCACTCCAGTACTCTTTCCTGGAAAATCCTATGGATAGAGGAGCGTGGAAGGCTGCAGTCCATGGTGTCGCTGAGGGTCAGACACGACTGAGTGACTTCACTTTCACTTTTCTCTTTCATGCATTGGAGAAGGAAATGGCAACCCACTCTAGTGTTCTTGCCTGGAGAACCCCAGGGATGGGGAAGCCTGGTGGGCTGCCATCTCTGTGGTCGCACAGAGTCAGACACGACTGAAGTGACTTAGCAAACAAAGATATCAAGTTCTAAGTAGACTTGATTTCCTGCTGGAGGCATTGACCTAGAGATTGCTCTTTGTTAAAAGGATCAACAATGTTGTTGAGTTGATAAGTCCTGTGCGACTCTTTTCGACCCCATGGACTGTAGCCCACCAGGCTCCTCTGCCTGCAGGATTTCCCAGGTAAGAGTGTTAGAAAATTCTTGCCGTTTCCTTCTTCAGGGGTATCTTCCCAACCCACGGATCGACCCAGGGATCAGTCCTGCTTGGGCAGGTGCGTTCTTTACTGCTGAGCCACCAGGGAAGCCGTGTCAGCAGTGTTAGAAAAGTGGCAGATACTCTCGCCATCCCGAGACCTGCCCCCAGGCGACAGCCCTGCTCCGGCACAACCATCCCGTGCGACTCGAGGCCTGCCAGGAGCCCCTCCCCCAAACTCATCCACACCCAGGAAATGCTGGGGGGTAGAGGCCAACACGCTGCTCTTCCTGCCTGGAGGGCTGGGGAGCCTCCCTTCTCACTGCTTGGATGCCAGAAGTTGGAGGAGCAGTCAGGGAATCAACACCCCCTCCTCCCCTCCCACTCGAGGCTGAGGGACCCTCCCCTCTTCTCCCACCTCACACTCATCCTGTCTGTGTTCCTCCCAGCCTAGCCCAGGGGTTGGAGGAAACAGACCAGACCCAGCCCTCAGGGAGCTGTCAGTCTCTCTAGTGGCAGGCGTGGGGGTGGAGGGAGGTGAGATAAGACCGGAAGACACTAGTGATACAAGATCAGCCGCATCTCTGTCACTCACAATTGGCTAACAGTGTCACTTCTCCTTGTCACCATCAGCTAACCAGACCCTGTTGTGGGGGCTCCGCCCACGAGATGTGACCGGTAAGTACCCCAGGGAACCAAAAGCTCAGAGCTTATATGCCTGTGCACCAAGAGCTCAGCAGAGGGACAAGGCCCCAGTGCTCCGATCTGCTGGCTCTATCACCCACTCACTTGAGTAATTTCTGTATTACTGGGCCTCACATTCTTTCTCGTGACACAGAGAGTTGAAAGTTAAACCAGTGCTCTCTTGGAGCTCTCCTAGCTGTGACGTCTAAAGATAAATACAATGAAAGATGGACTCATACACTCACGAGTGGATGAATGTCATCTCTCTGAGGCAGAGTCCAGCTTGCTGTCCCCAAAATCTCCTTTATGTCCCCAGACCCAGAACAGGATCGAAAATATAGCAGAAGCCCAAAGAAATGGTAACGAAAACGATTGTATAGATAGATGGATTAATAGACGCATTCATTTTACTTTCTCTTTTTCCTTTTTTTTTTTCAGCTGTTCTCCATGGCACATGGGATCCTTGCTCCCCGACCAGGGATGAAACTCATGTCCCCTGCGTTGGAAACCTGAAGTCTTAACCACTGGACCACCAAGGAAGCCCTCCTTTCTCGTCTTTATTTTGAACCTCTCTTCATTTTTCAAACTGTCGTGTTACTTTCTCATGTTGAGTCCTTCTTCTATGCCTTTCAGTGTTTAAAATGTACTTCTCCAGGACTTCCCTGGTGATCCAGTGGTTGAGACTCAGCGCTTCCAGTGCAAGGGATGCGAGTTCGATTCCTAGTCAGGGAACTAAGATCCCACATGCTACATGGCTAAGAGTTAAAAACAAATGAACAAAACCATAAAAATAAAGCGCACTTCCTGAATGGTCCTTTACCTAATAACTCTGTAGTCTTGAGTCAAGTTCTAGACTGTCTGCTCACTCTCATTCATGACAGCTGGCTTCCTCTTATGTTTTCTAAGCTGGGGCCACGAACTCAGCTTCAGCAGGGCCTTATGCGTGGAAATCCATGTGACCAGCTCCAGGGTGTCTGTTTAGAGAGCTTCTATGTTTGCTTCAGCCAAGGATGCTTCAGGAGAATCACCAAGCCTGACCACATTATTTGTTCATTTTTATCTGGGCTTCCAACATTATACAAATTGTATAAATTTGAACCCCAGATTTAAATGAAGGCGCACCTTTGCTTATGAACTCTCAGGGGAGCCTTTCCGTTGCCACCAGTTCTCAGGGTGTGACCCACCAGGTTCTTTTGTGTTCCCTGGGCTAATGGAAAGGTGTTTTTTTTTTTTTTTTCTAGTCTGCATTTTCACTAAGAATGTCACCCTTTAAGGGACTGAGCTGAATATTAGGGTCTCAGTTTTCAGTGCCCCAGGTAAATCTTCTTCTCCAAAATATAGGTGGAGGTAAACCCCAAACTCCTTTTTGCCAGTATCTGCAACTGTCCATGAGTTCCCCCAACTCTGGTTTTCGATTTCCTCTTTGTGTGTGGCTCCGGGGGTTCCTCTTAGTTTCTTGAAACTTAGCTGTGCTTTGTAAAGGATGTTTGCTTGATTTTATGCAGCATTTCTAGATGTTTCACAGCAAGCATGTGCTTGTCAGATTAATACCATTCACAGTATCACCAAAACCAGACGACTTCCTCTGTAATCAAGGTCGAATCCTCACAGCTGAACTTCTGGAAGGACCCGTCGGTCCTAGCAGGCTACTTTTGTTCCTCTGCCCATCACTCTGCAACCTGCTGCAGGCTTCTATACTCTTCCAGCATTCTCCAGAAACTGCTCTCCCCAAAACCAAGACCTGCATATGTTAATCAAAGGACACTACTCAGTCTCCCGTGAGCATCTTAGATATTTTGATTCCCTATCTCTTTCTTTGGCCACGGCACATGTCATGGGGGGATCTAGTTGCCTGACCAGGGACAGAAGGCAAGTCCGCTGCAATGAGAGTGAGGAGTCTTAGCCATGGGGCCACCAAGGAAGTCCCTGGGTCAGATAAAGTTTCATGTTCCTGTACACTGTGGAATATTTTGCAGCATCTCTAGTTGTGAGGCGATGTCTGCAGGCATTGCCCAATGCCACCTGGGGTGGAGTGGGGAGGGGAACCAACCTCTCAGATCTAAGTGACGCATTTTAATCAGTTAATACACCTACACACAGAGCTTGCAAACTGTCTAGGGAAAGGCCCATTGGGGAACTAAACCCGCTCAGCTGCCAGGTAGACCCATGTGTGCCTCCTCTTACTGATTTTCAGGGGCACCAAGAAAGGATTAAGATGAAGAGATAAAACAACCAACCCTGGAGAAATGATAGGGATAGAATTGGATAGTTAAACAAGTAGTTGTAGAAGTCCCAGTAGGGACTATAGATAGAGAAGGAAACCTAAGAAAGTTTGGGAGGGCATTGTAAGTTAATGATAGCTCAAGAAAGCTGTTGGGGGGAGGAAATGGCAACTCACTCCAGTATTCTTGCCTGGAGAATCCCAGGGACAGAGGAGCCCGGTGGGCTGCCATCTATGGGGTCGCACAGAGTCGGACACGACTGAAGCGACTTAGCAGCAGCAGCAGCAGCAGCAGCAAGAAAGCTATTGGAACATTATTCAGTGAAGCAAGGTTGCTTAATTATAAAACCATAAACAAACCCACAAGATATGCCCCAGGCCACTAGATGGAAGAAATGTCACCATTCTACTAACAAGGTCATCCTAGTTTGACTTCATAGGATCAGACACTTGCCTGCCTAATAAAAACGAGGACCTAATGATGTATGCCTTACATCTGCATCTCCGTCTACCTGAAGAAGGCGGTCTTCTCCTCTCCCCTTTTTTTCATTATAAATTGTCTCCCACTCAATCCTAGGGGCAGAGCTCCCTCACTTGCCCGCATCTCTTAAAACCGTTTTATATTAATAAATCTACTTCTTGCTATCACTTTGCCTCTCGCTGAATTCCTTCTGCACTGAGACACAAAGAACTTGACCCTCAGTAAGTCCCAGACATCGAGTGAGTGATTTTAATTAAAAAATTGTGGATTCAAGTCCCAAACTGGGTTTTTGCTGGGTTCAAGTCCCAATTTGATGTAAACGGTTTCAGAAACAAATAAGATAATGCACCATGAAACCAGCAGACGCTTCTAGGAAGACAATGCGTCACAATGTCTTTTGTGATTGAAAATTATAAATTATAATATAGTTTGGAAATTGCAATTTTGATTGCCCAAATAAAAAAATTAATCAAAAGAATGTATGGGTGGAAAAGGTTTTTAAACATCTCTCAGGATGTAGAGAAAAATAGATGGAAAACATGTAAGAAACATTAAGAGATGAAGGATCAATTCATTTAATATTTACCTAGGGGCTTCCCTGGTGGCCCAGTGGCTAAGACGCTGTACTCCCAATGCAGAGGGCCCGAGTCTGATCCCTGGTTGAGGAGCTAGATCCCACACGGTACAACAAAGATGGGAGATTCTGTGTGCCACATCTAAGACCTGGCTGCATCTTAGAAAAAGCAAAGGAATTCCAAAAATCATCTACTTTTGCTTCATTGACTATGTGAAAACCTTTGACTGTGTCACAAGAAACTGTGGAAAATTCTGAAAGAGATGGGAATACCAGACCACCTTACCTGCCTCCTGAGAAACCTGTATGCAGGGAACAATGGGCTGGTTCAAAACTGGGAAAGGAGTATGTCCAGCCTATACATTGTCACCTTGTCTATTTAACTTATATGCAAAGTACATCATGCAAAATGCCAGGCTGGATGATTCACAAACTGGAATCAAGATTGCCTGGAGAAATATCAATGACCTCAGATATGCAGATGACACAACTTTAATGGCAGAAAGCAAAGAGGAACTAAAGAGCCTCTTGATGAAGGTGAAAGAGGAGAGTGAAAATGCTGGCTTAAAACTCAACATTCAAAAAACGAAGATCATGGCATTCGGTCCCATCACTTCCTGGCAAATAGATGGGGAAACAATGGAAACAATGACAAACTTTATTTTCTTGGGCTCCAAAATCACTACGGACAGTGACCGCAGCCACGAAATTAAAAGACGATTTCTCCTTGGAAGAAAAGCTGTGACAAACTTAAACAGCATTTTAAAAGCAGAGACATCACTTTTCTGACAAAGGTCTGTATACTCAAAGCTATGGTTTTTCCAGTAGTCAGGTAGGGATGTGAGACCACAGACCATAAAGAAGGCTGAGAGCTAAAGAATTGATGCTTTTGAACTGTGGTGCTGGAGAAGACTCTTGAGAGTCCCTTGGACTGAAAGGAGATAAATCAGTCAATCCTCAAGGAAATCAACACTGAATATTCCTTCCTTGGGAGGACTGATGCTGAAGCTGAAGCTCCCATATTGTGGCCACCTGATGTGGACAGCCAATTCATTAGAAAAGACCCTTATGCTGGGAAAGACTGAGGGCAAGAGGAGAAGCGGGTGACAGGCTGAAATGGTTAGATGGCATCACTTGATGGACATGAGTTTGAGCAAATTCAAGGAGGTAGTAAAGGACAGGGAAGCCTGGTTTATTGCAGTTCATGGAAATGCAAAGAGTTGGACATGCCTTATTGACTGAGTAAACAACAGAAGAATTATACAGATTCATCTGTATAATTACAGATTACAAAACTATCTGGCGCTCAGCAAGGTGAAATTCACCACATCTCGAAAGCAGTAATAAGTGAAAAAGACAGAAGAAGATAAATAAACTGTCAGAAAAGATTATGGATTTTTTTGGTTCTATTTTAATTACTGTATCCAGAGCATCACAGAACTGTTGCCTCAGATAGGCCACAAACACAGTTCTTTTGCATCATCTACCTTTCCCCCAGTGGGCCTGTCATCCTTTGGAATTAGACTGGAATTTAAAAATGCAAGACGTGGTCTCGCCCTTGACATCTTCCATCCATTTTGATAATTACTATACCAATAATACAAAAATAACTTTAGTACAAACCTTTACCTAAAAAGCTGCCAAAGCTCAATGAATTCTCCTTCTGGCTCCTAATATTCCGAGAAAACAAAGCAAATCATGCAAAAAATAAAATAGATATTTCTATTTTACAGTAAGATTACAGTTCAGTTCAGTTCAGTTCAGTCGCTCAGTCATGTCCAACTCTCTGCAACCCCGTGAATTGTAGTACGCCAGGCCTCCCTGTCCATCACCAACTCCTGGACTTCACTCAAACTCATGTCCATCGAGTTGGTGATGCCATCCAGCCATCTCATCCTCGGCCGTCCCCTTCTCCTCCTGCCCCCAATCCCTCCCAGCATCAGAGTCTTTTCCAATGAGTCAACTCTTTGCATGAGGTGGCCGAAGTACTGGAATTTCAGCTTTAGCATCATTCCTTTCAAAGAACACCCAGGACTGATTTCCTTTAGAATGCACTGGTTGGATCTCCTTGCAGTCCGAGGGACTCTCAAGAGTCTTCTCCAACACCACAGTTCAAAAGCATCAATTCTTCGGCACTCAACTTTCTTCACAGTCCAACTCTCACATCCATACATGACCACTGGAAAAACCATAGCCTTGATTGCTACTGCTAAGTCACTTCAGTCGTGTCCGACTCTGTTCGACCCCAGAGACAGCAGCCCACCAGGCTCCCCCATCCCTGGGATTCTCCAGGCAAGAACACTGGAGTGGGTTGCCATTTCCTTCTCCAACATGAAAGTGAAAAGTGTAAGTGAAGTTGCTCAGTCGTGTCCGATCCTTAGTGACACCATGGACTGTAGCCCACCAGGCTCCTCCGTCCATAGGATTTTCCAGGCAAGAGTACTGGAGTGGGGTGCCATTGCCTTCTCTGATAGCCTTGACTAGACAGACCTTTGTTGGCAAAGTAATGTCTCTGCTTTTGAATATGCTATCTAGGTTGGATCAAAGAACACCCAGGACTGATTTCCTTTAGAATGCACTGGTTGGATCTCCTTGCAGTCCGAGGGACTCTCAAGAGTCTTCTCCAACACCACAGTTCAAAAGCATCAATTCTTCGGCACTCAACTTTCTTCACAGTCCAACTCTCACATCCATACATGACCACTGGAAAAACCATAGCCTTGATTGCTACTGCTAAGTCACTTCAGTCGTGTCCGACTCTGTTCGACCCCAGAGACAGCAGCCCACCAGGCTCCCCCATCCCTGGGATTCTCCAGGCAAGAACACTGGAGTGGGTTGCCATTTCCTTCTCCAACATGAAAGTGAAAAGTGTAAGTGAAGTTGCTCAGTCGTGTCCGATCCTTAGTGACACCATGGACTGTAGCCCACCAGGCTCCTCCGTCCATAGGATTTTCCAGGCAAGAGTACTGGAGTGGGGTGCCATTGCCTTCTCTGATAGCCTTGACTAGACAGACCTTTGTTGGCAAAGTAATGTCTCTGCTTTTGAATATGCTATCTAGGTTGGTCATAACTTTCCAGTTGAGGAGTTTTAAAATTGTTTTTGTTTTGTTTTAATATGGGAAGCATGATTTCTATCCAGCCTTTAAGGAATCAACATTGTTCTTTCCTTATTTATTTTTGGCTACGATGGTGTTCATTACTGCAAAGGCTTTCTCTAATTGCCGTGTGCAGGTTTCTTGTTCCAGTGGTGTTCCAGTGGTTTCTCTTGTTGCAGAGCATGGGTTCTAGAGCACAGGCTCAGCGGTTGTGGAGTACAGGCTTAGTTGCCCCACAGCATGTGGAATCTTCCTGGACAAGGGATCAAACCCGTGTCCCCTGCATTGGCAGGCGGATTCTTAACCACTGGACCACCAGGGAAGTTTCAGCATTGTTCTTTATATACTAATGTAATATTTCAAAAGAATCTTTTCTTTGGTTAATAAGCAGCCAAATATTAAGAAGCAAGTGACTTATGAGATAGATCTTTGTTAGTGCTGCTGCTGCTGCTAAGTCGCTTCAGTCCTGCCTGACTCCGTGCGACCCCAGAGATGGCAGCCCACCATGCTCCCCCATCCCTGGGATTCTCCAGGCAAGAACACTGGAGTGGGGTGCCATTTCCTTCTCCAATGCATGAAAGTGAAAAGTGAAAGTGAAGTTGCTCAGTTGTGTCCGACTCCTATCGACCCCATGGAATGCAGCCCACCAGGCTCCTCCGTCCATGGGATTTGCCAGGCAAGAGTACTGGGGTGGGGTGCCATTGCCTTCTCCTTTGTTAGTGCTAAGTCTTTTGAAAATTTTAGCCCAAGAGCTGGAAAAAGAAATAGGTTACCCAGTGACCCACCAAACTAGAGGTACATAAGAGGATCTCTGCCTCTGATCATTCCCTGAGTGTGCTGTACTAGATCCAGGGATCCAAAGAGGACTACCTACCTGAAATAAAGCCCACGTTTCCTGGAATAAATCTACTGTGCACAGAGATCAATGGAGATATTATTCAGAGCCTCACGGTCAGATTCTTTTCAGATCTTTGTAGTTTGGTTTTACAAGCTGAGTTACTAAGGGCCTCAGGCAGCAGCTTTTTAAAAGCAGTTACTAATAAAGCCCACGTTTCCTGGAATAAATCTACTGTGCACAGAGATCAATGGAGATATTATTCAGAGCCTCACGGTCAGATTCTTTTCAGATCTTTGTAGTTTGGTTTTACAAGCTGAGTTACTAAGGGCCTCAGGCAGCAGCTTTTTAAAAGCAGTTACTGAATAACTGCCAAAATGTTCTATTCCTCAGGAAGTGATTGGAACGATATACAGAGATGTTGAAACATTTATGGAATTTTACCTACTGTATTGTCTTGAAGGGCTAACAATAAATTAACATACGTGTCCACACCACATAAGAGCACAGTGGGATTTTTTTAAAGATCCAAAGTTGAATTGTTTTCAGATACAGTTTGTTTTGCTAATAATGTCTTGCTGTTTTTAAATGCTTTCAGCTTTCTCTGGCCTTGACTCACTAAAAAGCTCATGCCAACTGAGTTCACTGGCTCTGCCAACCTAGTTTGATCTCTTGTCTTCCCTGACCCTGTACACTTAGTGTTCCAATGGTTGGGTTGGGTGGAGGGGTGGGAAGGGAAATGGGTGCATGGAAGGGGGGTGGGTGGGTGGAAGGGGCCTGGCTAAGTGAGTAAATGTTAGCAGAATGGGGTGGGGGCGGTGTAGGGTGCGGAAAGTTTGGTGAGTCGAATGAGTCTTGGTGGTCTCTGGAGTACACAGGGTCTTGAAGTCGCTGAGATACCTTAAACAGCTGGAGGGGGAACTGATGAGGGGATTAAGCTGGAAAAGTGGGTCAAAGAAACGCCTGGTGCACACCCCTCCTCAGCTTTACTTCTTGGGCAGATGCTGCACATTATTCATAGCTTCTTAGCCTACTGCTGCTACTGCTAAGTCGCTGCAGTCGTGTCCGACTCTGTGCGACCCCATAGATGGCAGCCCACCAGGCTCCCCTGTCCCTGGGATTCTTCAGGCAAGAACACCGGAGTGGGTTGCCACTGCCTTCTCCAATGCAAGACAATGAAAAGTGAAAGTGAAGTCGCTCAGTCGTGTCAGACTCTTCGCAACCCCATGGACTGCAGCCCACCAGGCTTCTCCGTGCATAGGATTTTCCAGGCAAGAGTACTGGAGTGGGATGCCAATGCCTTCGCCTCAGCCTAGTATCTTTGAAATCGGAAAGGAAGATGGAATCAGAGCAGAATGGACGGTGCTGTGACTGCAGTGCCCTCTGGTGGCCAGAAGGCGATTTGGCGGTATTCTTAGGTATTTTTTTCATTGTCTATTCTCCCCTCGCCAGTTCATTTATTCTCTTCCCTACCCTGCCCCCTGCTCCCCGCACAGAGCCCCCCCCCAACTAGAATATAAACTCCATGAGACTAGGGCTTTTTCACCGTTTTCTCACTGTTGTATATCCAGCGTCTAGGACAGTGCCTGGCACATAGTAGGCTTTCAACAAATACTTATTTTTGAATCTGCTCCTCCACTTTATTGACCCTGAGCAACATTCTTAACTTCATAAAGCCTCAGTTTCCTGAGCAAACTGGAGATACTAACATCCTCACTCCCATAAGCATGAACTGAGAACAAGACCTATACGTGCTGAGCAAGGGCCCCCAGGTAAATAAATGTGCGTTCCCTTCTCCCCCAGCAGCCGGCAGTGAGGATGCAGTATAAGCTGCCTTGATTTGCACCTGATTTGACGGGCATGTTTGCTTTAATGGGCATTGGCTTTATGCTGGATGGGGGCAGCCTGTGGAGGTCATCTGAGCCTAGTCTCAGGCTGGTCAGGGAAGAAGGAAGATACCAGGTAGATATCAGGTGAAATGTGAGACTTTGGCCATTCACCCCTGTCTCTTCACCCTCATGGCCACACCCAGTTCTTCCTCTGGCCCTGAACCCATCAGGTTCCATCTGCCCTCTGAGCCTTTGCAGATGCTGTTTCTCCTGCCTGCCCTCCCTTCTTGCTAACCACCTGCCATGACCCACATTCAAGCCCTCTGAGTAGCGGTGTCAGCCTTCCCGTGGCTGCCTACAGCCACTCTGGCCCCCTCAAATAGATCTTCCTGCAAATATGCTTATCTCATTTTCCAGTTTCAATCTGATTGTTCTCGGGACAGAGTCCAAGTCCTCTGACCTACCATTTTGTGGTCTGGATGCTGCTCAGCTCCTAGTCATCTCGCCTCTCCTGATCCCAGCCTCAAATCTTAACCAAACAATCCAAGCCATTTCCCACTTCTGACCCTTTGCCTACACAGTCTCCTCTGCCTGGAAATCCACCCTTGCAAGGAGAGCATGAATTGTTTTTGCCTCCCTACGCTCCCTTTTCTTCTAGGCAGGTGGAGGAATCCCCTTCCAGTGCTTGCGTTTAGGATCAGGCTGGGAGGACTGGTTCATTTTTCTGTTCAAGGGTGAGCTTGAGATTCAGCCTGGCAGCTTGCTTTTTTTCTATTTTAATTGGGATGCTGTGGGTGCTGCCCACGTTCTCCAGTTGGCCACAGTTTGCTCCCCTGCGTCTTCTTCCAGCCTCCCCCATTTGTCTCACGTGCTTGGATCCTAGAGGCATCTGAGTTTGAGACTCTTAGTACATGTCTCCCTTCTGCCTCTACTAGACTCTGACTCCCTCTTGAGCCCAAGGCTTTTGCCTTTCAGTTCCCTGCTCATCTTGGGTCCCCATTTCTGTCCTGACGCCCAGTTCCATGAGGGTTCAGCTATCTCTCTGCAGGTTGGAGGAGCTGGTCCTCAAAGATCTAAGATCCCTGGAGCAGGGAAGGCTGCTTAGCAGAGAGTGTCCTTGTTTCCCTGGAGGCAGAACAGAAGGGCCCTGGGGTGGAAGTGTGTATCACAGCACAGGTGGAGGCCAGGTGGCATCTCTGGTCCGTGTCCTGTGAGAATAGCTCCTTTAGTTCAGGACAGCGGCCAAGGCACCACAGCCACTTCTGCCCGGCGTCTTTGCTAGATGAATCTCCACGGTGTGCTCAGAGCCTGGCCATGGCAGGCGCTCAGCACACATCTGATGCTTGAAAGATGAAGGTATTGCCCGTCTGGAGCTTTCCCATCGGGGGTGAGCTTGATGTTTTCTTGATCTGCTCCTTTCCCATCGCTGATCTCCAGAGTTGAAAAGGGGGCAGAAGGGTAGAATAGATCCCTCAAGACAGACTGGGACCCCCAGCCTCCTCCTGAAGAAGGAGCCTCTGTGGGTGAGACCTGATTTTTTCTCCTTTTGGCCAAGGGTGAAGAAGAGAGTAGATTCTGGGAGGGGAGAGGTGACTCCAGACTGAAGCCCTTCAAGAAGGAAGCACCCTGGGGACCTTCACCCTTGGGGCCCTTCATGCTCTTGTTCTTCCCAGAGGCACCCAGATGGGTCAGAGAGAGGTTCGAGGTGAGGGTAGGAATGGCCACACAAATGGGCAAGACCTCAGGGGTGCCGGTGCGCATGTGTGCTTGGGGGCTGGATTTAGACCCTCTGCTTAGACCTTTGAGTCCTGATCTAGCACAGAATGAAGTTTGATATCTGAACACGGGCCCCCACCCATCCCTTCCTTACTCCCTAACTGACCTAGGCTCTGGTACTCTCAGAGGCTCAGCTGCGTACCTCTCCCAACTAATGATATCCTAAAAGGCCTTCAGCACCCAATGGGGGTTTCATCTAGAGAAGGATGGGTGGTGGAGTCTGTTGGGGACCCCAAAAGGGAGGAATGAACAGGTTCTCACCTCCAACCAAAGAGATGATAATAGTAGCTAGAGGCGAAATGTGAAATACTTAGTCATCATCAGTACAACATGGGCATTAACCAAGTGTAATACTCCAGCTGGACATCAGACTGGGTCCACATATCCTTAAATATAAGACACCATTGATTGTGAAACACACATCACGTTGCGTTGAGTGTTCTGTTGTGTCCGACTCTGCGACCCCATGGACTGTAGCCCACCAAGCTCCTCTGTCCGTGAGATTTTCCAGGTAAGGATACTGGAGTGGGTTGCCATTTCCTTCTCCAGGGGATCTTCCCAACCCAGCGATCAAACCCATGTCTCTTGCACCTCCTGCATCAGCAGGCAGATCCTTTTACGTCTGCACCACCTGGGAAGCCCAGAAACACACACGCTTACTCAAAAAGAAAACTGTCAAACCAGTCCTTTCTTAGTACTTACATTTTCTATTTTATGCTTGTTGGAAGACTAAGTTCCACACAGATCGTTATCATATTGTACCTATAAGCCGCATGCACAGACCACAAGGGCTACGTAACAACCCATGTCTGTCTGACAGGGACCATTAGATGCTGTTAGTTAAAGGCGACTTCAGTGTGTGAAAGGAAAATAAGTGCATCTTAGACAGATGAATGGTGGCAAGGTTGATTAGACCCATTTTACAGATTAGGAAACTAAAGTGAGCAGAGGTGAAGTCAGTCCTTCGCGGTCCCCCAGGCAGCGCGTGGCAGAGCCGGCCTCAGCATAGTCTAACGCCAAAGTGTTCTGTTGGCCGCTGGACTTAAAGAAACCTTGAGGGTCCCATGAAACCACCCTACCCACTGCCTGGGTAGCCTCCTTGGCTTTAGGAGCGGCGGGCGTGGGGCACTGGAGTGGCCCCTTCAGCAAACAGCTTGAGGGAGAAATCGAGGGCCGGGGCCGCCTGAGTCAGCATCCCCAAAGAGATGACATCGATGTGGGGCCCACAGAACTGCGGGAGGTTGTCCAGCGTGACGCCCCCGCTGGCCTCCACACTCACACCGGGGAACCGGGCCTTCAGCGCGGCGGCCGTGGGGTGCAGCTCCTGCAGGACACGAACGGGGAGAGGTGAGAGCCCCCGAGCCAGCCCCTCCCCAGAAAGCCGCCCCGGCCTCACCTCAGGCCTGAAGTTGTCCAGCAAGACGAGGTCCGCTCCTGCCTCGGCCGCCTCCACAGCCTCCTGCAGGCTGCTGCACTCCACCTCCACCTTCAGGGCGAAGTCGGCCGCCTGCCGCGCCGCCCGCACCGCCTGGCAGGACGCAGGGGTGACAGTGAGACCGGGTGGCACCTGGCCGCCCCAGGACAAGTGAGCTGGGACTGCCACGCGGAAGGCTCCAGAGAGATAATGAGCTTGGGGTTCACGGCAACCCACTGCCATATTCTTGCCTTGAGAATCCCATGGACAGAGGAGCCTGGCGGGCCACACAGACCATGGGGTGGCAAAGAGTTGGACACACTTGGGGTTCATGAGGAAACGGGGCATGGAAATGGCTTCTTGCACATTAGCACACACACATTAGGTGAAACCACATGAAGTTACCATTTTTGTGAGGCAAAAAAAGGCCAGATTCAGCACACTTTGGCATTTGGACTTGAGTTCAATCGACTCAGAATATTAAGACTGGAAGGGTCATCAAGCACAGTTTCACATAAAGGAAACAGGTCCAGGGAGTTCGAGTGACCTGCCCAAGGTTGTAGAGTCATCAACACTGGCTTCCAATAGTTCGTCCTTTGCCCTGGGGCATCATGCCAACCAGCTGAAGAAGGCTGGAGAAGAAGCAAGTCCAACCCCTCCCTTCACAGATGGAATCTCTGAGGGGTCGAGGAGTCTCACATCCCACCCCGCCCCAGGCCAGCACTGTTTCACCAAGGAGTGGCTGGGGGTCCCTGGTAGCGGGGAAGGACTGTGATGGGGGCTGGGATGGAGCAGGGCCAGGGTAGGGGCTCAGCTGGACAGATAGACACCTTTTTCACACCACCGGCTGCCATGACATGGTTGTCCTTCACCATCACCAGGCCGCCAAGGTCGTAGCGGTGGGCGGCAGCCCCGCCCACTAGGAGACCGTATTTCTCCACCAGCCGGAAGCCGGGGGTAGTCTTCCTCGTGCCTGCCACATGCCCTGCCCAGCCGGTCCCCCTGGCGGTCCCTACAGCAGCAGCAGCCTTGCTGGCAATTCCGCTACAGCGGGCCAGCGTGTTAAGGGCCACCCGCTCCCCCAGCAGCAGGCAGTGGGCGGGGCCCCGGACCTCGGCCACTTTGGCCACAGGCACCAGCTTTGATCCCTCAGGGAGGAACCAGGAGACCTGGCAGTTGACATGGGCAAAGATGGCATCAAAGAAGGGCCTCCCTGCCAGCACCCCCGGGGACTTGGCCCACAGCACCGCCTGGGAGGGGGCTGTCCCCGAGACCAAGGCCACGTAGTTGAGGCCTGGGCAGTCCTCTCGGAGCCAGCTGTCTGCCAGGGCGGCCAGAGTGGCAGGAGGCAGCAGACGCACCAGGCCTGGGAGGGAAAGAGAGAGAACGGCATTACATGTTGGCTGCCTTTCTGATAGTCGGGTGATGGTCAAAATATTTAACAGCTGGCTGAACTGGGCACTAGCCAGTCAGGGTGAAGATCTGGGGGTCCTAGGAGAGGGGCTGAGGCATTGGTAGGCCTTGTAAGCTGCACAAGTTTGCCAGATTGACCGAATGAAAATACAGGACACCTAGTTAAATTTATGTATTTATTTATTTTTGGCTGCACAGGGTCTTCATTGCTGTGTGCAGTCTTTCTTTATGCAACAAGGGGCTACTCTCGAGTTACAGTGCGCAGGCACCACTGTGGTGGTTTCTCTTGTTGCAGATCATGGACTCCAGGGTGCTAGGGCTCATGTGAGATCTCCCGGGAACAGGGATCGAACCTGTGTCCCTTGCATTGGCAGGCAGATTCTTAACCACTGAACCACCAGGAAGTCCCCTAGTTAAATTTAAATTTCTGACAAACATCAAAGTTTTTTTAGTGTAAATATATTCTAGGCAATATTTAGAATATGCTTACCCTTAAAAATTATCTGTCAGTTATCTGAGATTCAACTGAGTGCCCTGTATTGTATCTGGTAAACCTAATGCTGGATCGACAGCTATTTGTCAACTATAAGAGACATGCCGCCACCTAAAATGTCATTCTGCGGCTTTTCCATCTGCCTGGCATAGAAGGATGGCTTATTTACTAGCTGAAGCTCCCAGGAGAACATGAGCTGTATGTCTTTCCGATCCCTGTCTTCTCCATAGCACCAAGAATTTTAAAGCTGGAAGTTCAGCTTTTTATAGACATGGAGACTGAGGACCAGAAAGGAAAGGCAGATCAGCTGAGGTCACAAAGCAAACTGACTGCAGAGTGAGGCTAGCTGGGCCTCAGGGTCACGGGCATCTGTGCTTCACCTTTGCCCTCCAAAACGTGCCTTCTCTCTAGAGATGGAGTTGTATAAGAAGGAAAGAACATGGGGAGATTGTGTTTGAGCCTTTGCTTTTCGAGACAGAGCTTCAGGAGTGTGGCCTAGCCCTTTAAGCGTTAAGGACAGAGTGTCCTCTGAGGTCCTTTCTGCTGGTTTGCCGGGCCCCTGTGTCTGTTGAAATGAGTGGGGTGACCACAGAATGGTGCAACGTTGCCATCTGTCAGTCGAGAGAAGAACACAGCCTCGTGGAGGGTGCCGTAGATGGACTTAGCCTGAGGTGGGCAGAGGGGACAGTTCGATAGCCTGTAAAGGGGGTTGTTGGATTTTGTTTTCCCCTACTTTCACTCCAAGTTGAAGATTTTGGTTTTTGGCCACGCCACATGTGGGGATCTTAGTCCCCCCCCCGCCCGCTGCAGGGACTGGGCGCATGGAATCTTAACCACTGGACCACCAGGAAGTCCTGCTCCAAGCTGAAGTTAAGGCCAGACCATCTGGCTTGCTCTACCCTCAGAAGGTGCGTGCCTGCTCCGTCGCTCAGCTGTGTCTGACTCTTTGTGACCCCGAGGACTGTAGCCTGCCAGATTCCTCTGTCCATGGAATTTTCCAGGCAAGAATACTGGAGTATTGCCATCTCCTGCATTGGCAGGTGGATTCTTTACCACTCAGCCATCCATGAGCCCAAAGTCCTTCTTTTTCAGCCTTTCTTTCCCAAAACCAAGCACCTGCCCCTCCCCACAGATCTCGTGCTTGCAGCTGACCCTCCTTCCTCACGTTCTTCTCTGCAACGACCCAAGTGGCTTCCCATTCCCTTCTTAGAACCAGCTGTGCCCTGGCCAGGGGCTGGGAACAAAGTCAATGAAAAAGACATAGTCCTGTCTCCACCATTCACGATCCAGCCAGGCAAAAGGCCAGTGAACAAAGAGCAGAGGTGGATGCAAAGGCCCCCACTCCATTCAGACCCAGGTGCTGTGATGTTTACTTTTTACAGTGAATTTGAATTTTTGGACTGGTGAGTATCAGATAAACAAACTGTGAGGCATGTATACAATGGAATTCGACTTGGCAATGAACAAAGAAATGAACTACTGATACACCCAACAGGCACACATCTCAAATGCATTATTCTAAGTAAAGAAGCCAGATTCAAAAAATGACACCCTGGGACTTCCCTGGTGGCCCAGTGGTTAAGAATTTGCCTTCCAATGCAGGGGACCCCGAATGCTGTGACGAAAACCCAGCGCAGCCAAAAAAAAAAAAAAAGTGACATGTTATTTGAGTCCATCTATGTAACTATGTTCTGGAAAAAGCAAAATGATGCAACAGAGAACAGAACAGGGGTTGCCTGAGGGTGAGGGAGGGGCTGGCCACAGAGGGAGCAGCACCCAGTTGGGGGATGTGATTGAGCTAGCCTAGATTTTATCTGTGACGGTGGCTACAGTACTGATGCGCTTGTCGTGACTCATAGAAGTTGACACAGGAAAGGGTGAATTTCACTGTGGTTATACCTCATTAAACCTGACTTTAAAAATCAAAACGTAAAAACGGAAATTTAAGTGGATCGCTCTCCTGCTCAGAGCCTCACTTTCATTGTATTCGTGCCAGCTCTCTTGACTTCTTTCCATTTTTCATTTATTCTTTGGACAAATCTTTGCTGAGCACTTCTCTATGCCAGGTACTAACTGCTGGGTGGCAGAATGGGCAGCTCTTTCTCTTAGCTTTCAGGCCTTCGCCTATGGTATTCTAAGGTTGTTCCTGCCCCCTGAAGTTCCTTTCCTCACCCTCACCCCAGACGCCCCCTTCACCTCTCAGTCCTCTTCAGATCTTCTCAGACATCACTTCCTTGGCCAGGGGCTCTCACAGACCCCCTCCACCAGGTCACGTGCTCACCCAGCTCCTTGTTCATCCGTCAATGTCATCCTCTGCTGGTGTTTTCTCCCTGGGGCCAAGAGGTCCGCTGAATTTTCTGCTATAGCCCAAGTGCCTGGCACGCTGACCCAAACGAGTGTGCGGCTTGCATATTGACAATTTCATATTATTTTAAAAATATTTATTTTTGGCTGCACTAGGTTTTTGTTGCTGCAAAGGCCTTTCTCTAGTTGTGCCTAGAGGCTTCTCACTGCAGTGGCTTCTCTTGGTGTGGAGTATGAGCTCCAGGGCGGTGGGTTTCAATAGTTGTAGCCTGAGGACTTAATTGCCCCCAAGGAATGTGGAATTTTCCTGGACCAGAGATCAAACTCATCGTGTCTCCTGCAATGGCAGGCAGATTCTAACCACTGGACTGCCAGGGAAGTCCAGTTTCACATTATTTTTATCTTTTGGTCATGCGAAAGTCATGTGGGATCTTAATTCCCCCACCGGGGATCAAACTTGCACCCCATTGAGTGCACCTAGTCTTAACCACTGGATCACCAGGGAAGTCCCCTTATATTGTTTAGTTTGAAACTAAGTGTTTGATGATACTTTTCTGAGCAGAGAGGTGGCACAGTGGAAGGAATCAGAGCCCAACTCCAGGACCACTCAGTATGGGTTCCAATACTGCTTCTATTACATTTAACTAAGTGATCCTGGGCAGGTGGCTCTACCTTTCAGGGGACCTTCTGTGTCCCAACTGTAATAGGAATAACACTGATAACCCCATAGACTTGTTATGAAAATTCGCAGAGTTTATATTTCTAACATCCTCAAGAACACAAAGGAAATTCAACCCTGAATATTCACTGGAAGCACTGATGCTGAAGCTCCAATACTTTGGCCACAGGATGCAAAGAGCTGACTCGCTGGAAAAGACTCTGATGGCTGGGAAAGATTGAAGGCGGGAGAAGGGGGCAAGAGGATGAGGTGGTTGGATGGCATCTCTGACTCAATGGACATGAATCTGAGCCAGCTCCGGGAGATGCTGAAGCGGGGAAGCCTGGCGTGCTGTAGTCCATGGGGTTGCAGAGTCAGACATGACTGAGTGACTGAACAGCAGCAGGAACACTGGCACACAGTAGGTGTGTTTGCTGATGGGATGAATGAAGCATTTACCCAGAGCGAAAAGGGAGAAATGACTAACCGTCCCTGAGGAAGTGGGAGTCTCAGTGGTCTTAAGGATGAGTCATGTTTGCCAGGCAGGGGTGAGGGGGTGGGGAGGAGGGAGGGCAAGACACGAAAGAGCAAGCGCTCAAGGTTCAGAAGCAAGAAGATAAAGGAGGTGAGGGAGGGCTGTGGAGGATTCACGGGAGAAATGTCTCGGGCTTGAGGCCAGAGTGAAAAAGGGGCTAAACCAATTAGCGGAGAACTTTGGACAAATCCCGGGAGCCATCACAGAATTTTAAAGGAGGGAATGGTATGATTGTGACTTAGTTCTAGAAAGGTCACTTCAGCCATCAGCTGGAGACGGTTGAGAGGCAAAAGGAGACTGGGGCAACTGGCTGGACAGAAAGTGAGGAAGCCTTGAACTGGGCAGAAACCAATGGAAGGGCCGGGGCGGTGGGGGTTGGGGCAGATGGAAGATGTTTCTGAGGCAGAAGCCACATGGCCATGGGAAGGGAGGGGTGGGGGAGGGAAATTGAGAAAGGAAGACCCTCCCCCTGGGCTGCACATCGGAATCCCCCAGGAGCTTTCTGAACTCTGCTGCTCAGGTCCATCCCAGATCAATCAAATCAAAATCTTTCCAGGGCAGTTCCCATGAACCCAAGTTTTGGAAATGCTCCCCGTGGGATTCAGATGCACAGAAAGGTTAAGGACAAAACCACCTGTTGTATACCTTGGTTTATATGAAACACAAAACCATCTGTTGTATACCTTGGTTTATATGAAACATCCAGAAAAAGTGAATGGAGAGAGACAAGACATCAGATGAGCGATTGTCTGGGGCCAAAAATTAAACATGGGATCTTACTGGGGTGATGGAAATGGTCTGGTGATGGTGGCATAACTTGGTAAATTTACCAAAAAGCTTTAAATTGTCTACTTAAATAAAAACAAGAACCAATACTCTGCCAAAAGGCAGGAATCATTTTGCAACTCTAGTAACCCGGAAGATCCAGGGACTGGATCAAAAGCCAACATCAAGAGGAAAGTCAACCAGATACTGGGCACTCCGGACAGAACACCCCCAAACCTGTGGAATATTCTTGGCAAAACAGCTGAACCAGAGTCAGAACACACTTCTAATGCAACCACCAATTCACAAGAAAACCGGAAAACAGAAGAATGTGTTAAACCATACCACTGGGATACAGCCAGCCAAACTCAGACCATAGGAAACTCTCCAGAAGATAGCCCAGTCTCTTCTAAGTGCATGTGTGCTAAGTCATTTTAGTTGGGTCTGTCTCTTTGGAGCCCTATGGGCTATAGCTCACCAGGCTCCTTTGTCCATGGGATTCTCTAGGCAAGAATACTGGAGTGGGGTACCATACCCTACCCCAGAGGATTTTCCCAAGCCCAGGATCCAACCTGAGTCTCTTACAGTCTCCTGCATTGGCCAGAGTGTTCTTTACCTCTAGCACCACCCATACATTGCAAGGAAAACCAAAGATTAAAAGAATCTAAACCCATACTAACCAGCACAATGGATCTTATTTGGATCCTACTTCAAACAAACAAATTGAAATCAAATTAGAACATTTATGAAACAGTTGAAAATCCGAACACTGACTGGGTATTTGGTAACATTAAGGAAATATTTTTTGAAGCGGGTTATGGTTGTGATACAAAAAAATTATATTTTAAAAACAGTTTAAAAATAATAAAATACTGAGATATTTATATATGGAAATATTCGAGAGCTGGGTTTCCTTTAAGATAGTCTTGGAAGTTAGAAATTAAAGGGTATGGGGACTTCCCTGGCAGCTCCGTGGTTAAGACTCCATCCTTTCCCTGCAAGGGGAACAGGTTCAATCCCTGGTCAAGGAACTAAGAGCCTACATGTGGAGTGGCACCGCCAAAAGAAAAGGGTCAGGGAGAATGGATGGGACTGGATTGGCCAAAAGTTGGTGGTTGTTGAAGCTGGATGACAGATATGTGAGATTTCATCATCCTTTTCTATCTACCTTGTGTACATTTGAAGCTTCTGTATAATGAAAAAGTAAAACAGATATAAATGGAAAGGAGAGAGAGGACCTTCGCTTAGGATAAGGTCAAGGACATTTTTTGGGAGGATGAATAGAGCAGTGATTCTCAGCCTTGGCTACACAATGGAATTATCCAGAGAGCTGTGCCAAATGTATGTAATGTTTTGGCCCCACCCCCAGAGATTCTAATGTAACTGGTCTGGAATGTGGTAACTTAATTCTAATTCATAACAGAATTGAGAGCTTCTGAACCACAGGACGAGTGCCAGATGCCTGGCACTTGCTATATATATGTGTGGTGTGCTGTGCTTAGTCACTATCTTTGAAACCCCATGGACTGTAGCCTGCCAGGTTCCTCTGTCCGTGGGGATTCTCCAGGCAAGAATACTGGAGTGGGTTGCTATGCCCTTCTCCAGGGGATCTTCCCAACCCAGGGATCGACCCAGGTCTTCTGCATTGCAGGTGGATTCTTTATCGACTGAGCCACCAGGGAAGCCCAAGAATACTGGAGTGGGTAGCCTATCATTTCTCCAGGGGAGCTTCCTGACCCAGGAATCAAACCGAGAACTCCTGCATTGCAGGCAGATTCTTCTGAGTTACCTGGGAAGCCTATATATGTACATGTACACAAAGTCACAGATCCTACCTACTGCCTTTCTTCATGGTAGAGGTCACTAAGACAGAGAACCTAGGTTCAGAAATGCAAAGGGAAATTACCTAAAGAACAGAGCTAGAAAATGGGACTTTCCTGGTGACCCACTGGTTAGGACTCTGTGCTTTCACTGCAAAGGGCCTGGTTTCAATCCCTGGTTGAGGAACTAAGATCCCGTAGGCCATGCATTCCAGCAAAACAAAACAAAGCAAACAAACAAAAAACTGGAAGAAAAGAAAATGACCATCGTGGACCCTGGTCTTCCCTGTCCAAAGAAGGCAGTTTTAGCTTTAGAACCACACTGCCTCCTCCAGCAGGGCTTCCTGTCTGGCTCTCTTAGGCAAGATCAGCTATTGTAAATGCAGAATGTTCCTGAAAAACAAATACATACATCTGGATTTCTTTAAGCCCCAACTCTCTTGTGCATTTCGAACAACAGAAATTCCTGTGGGGAGCTTTGAAAATAAGGCTCTCCTAATGAGCTGCTGAAGCTGAAAGGAACTGCACCAGAGAAGCGGCTGTTTTTGCAGCTGCCTGAGCAGAAGCTGCAGCACTGAGGAAACAGCTGTGAGCCCGTCTGTCCTGTTTTTATCCTCGCTGTTGTTCTATGTAAATAGTCTCTCAAGACACCTGGACTTCAGAGATTATAGTGTGACCCTGTGAGGCGTCACCTTGATCTCTCAAGGCAATACTTTCTTCATTGGTTATTCCAGAATTTTTTAAATATTGGCAAAAGAATACTGGAGTGGGTAGCCTATCATTTCTCCAGGGGAGCTTCCTGACCCAGGAATCAAACCGAGAACTCCTGCATTGCAGGCAGATTCTTCTGAGTTACCTGGGAAGCCTATATATGTACATGTACACAAAGTCACAGATCCTACCTACTGCCTTTCTTCATGGTAGAGGTCACTAAGACAGAGAACCTAGGTTCAGAAATGCAAAGGGAAATTACCTAAAGAACAGAGCTAGAAAATGGGACTTTCCTGGTGACCCACTGGTTAGGACTCTGTGCTTTCACTGCAAAGGGCCTGGTTTCAATCCCTGGTTGAGGAACTAAGATCCCGTAGGCCATGCATTCCAGCAAAACAAAACAAAGCAAACAAACAAAAAACTGGAAGAAAAGAAAATGACCATCGTGGACCCTGGTCTTCCCTGTCCAAAGAAGGCAGTTTTAGCTTTAGAACCACACTGCCTCCTCCAGCAGGGCTTCCTGTCTGGCTCTCTTAGGCAAGATCAGCTATTGTAAATGCAGAATGTTCCTGAAAAACAAATACATACATCTGGATTTCTTTAAGCCCCAACTCTCTTGTGCATTTCGAACAACAGAAATTCCTGTGGGGAGCTTTGAAAATAAGGCTCTCCTAATGAGCTGCTGAAGCTGAAAGGAACTGCACCAGAGAAGCGGCTGTTTTTGCAGCTGCCTGAGCAGAAGCTGCAGCACTGAGGAAACAGCTGTGAGCCCGTCTGTCCTGTTTTTATCCTCGCTGTTGTTCTATGTAAATAGTCTCTCAAGACACCTGGACTCAGAGATTATAGTGTGACCCTGTGAGGCGTCACCTTGATCTCTCAAGGCAATACTTTCTTCATTGGTTATTCCAGAATTTTTTAAATATTGGCATCTCTGGGACTCCGCTGATAGTACAGTGTTAAGACTGTGCTTCCACTGCAGGGGGAGAGGATTCGAAAAACTGGCATCTCTGTTTTTGAGGGAATCTGAAGCATCTGGGCAGGGGGTGGGGGGAGCCCAGGTGGCTCTAGGTGTAAAGAATCCGCCTGCCTCTTGCTGGACCCAAGAGGATCTCCTGGAGGAGAAAATGGCAACCCACTTGAGTATTCTTGCCTGGGAAATCTCATGGAAAGAGAAGCCTGGTAGGCTACAGTCCATGGGGTCACAAGAGTCAGACACGACTGAACCGACTGAGCATGCACAACACAAAGCATCTGGGGAAATTTCCTGCATTCATTTCTTTACAAATAATGTAAAAAGATGCAGATAAACTGAAGACTCTGGCAGAATATTTGAAGATTCCTCCTCCCTCCTCCCACCACTGGCACTTTTGCTATTCTCCTCTGGATTCTGGATTGTTGACTGATTTTTTTTTAAACGTTCCTCATTCTTTTATTTGGCTGCATCAGGTCTTAATTGCGCTGGGTCTTAATTACGGCAGCACTTGCCATCTTCTGTTGTAGTACACAAACCTCTCTATTGGTGCACAGGCTCTGGAATGCTTGGCTCAGTAGTTGTGGCAAACGGGCCTAGTTGCTCCAATGGATGTGGAATCTTAGTTTCCAGACCAAGGATCAAACCAGCATCCCATGCATTCCAAGGTGGATTCTTAACCACTGGACCACCAGAGAATCCCTATTAACTGATTTTTCTATGTTGCCCTAACTAACCAGTGGCTTGGTACCAAGAGGGAATGCGCTAGAATCAGAGCTCCCATCCCTGCTTCCTCCAATCATGTAACAAGTACTTGATCGTGCTTTTGATGAACTGGCACAAAGGCAGGTTCTACAAATGCATGTAAGACAAAGACCACAAGTTTTGTTCTTAATTTGATGTGTGACTGGGTGTAACTGTGTGTAACCATATGGTGTGTGCTTGGAACAACAGTGACTTATACGAGGCTGACAAAATGTTCCAGCTAAAAGCAAGTGATGATGGTTTTCCCCAACTGACTGGAAAAAAAATTTTAATAGATGTCAGTTTTAAAGGTTTTGCATGTATAGGTTTTTCTTAAAACTCTGGTGCCTGCTACCACTTGTCTATAGTAGAATCTGAAGTGACATCGTGTACAATAAGAATAATAGCTAACACGTATTGTCCTTCCCTAGCCCTGGCCCAAGCATTTTCTACATATTAATACATTTAATCCTCCCAACAACACTCATAAGGTAGGTACTATTATTATCTTCCTTTTACAGGTAAGGAAACTGAGGCACTGAATAAGAAAGTAATTTGCCCAAAGTTCACACAGCTCTGAAGTGTGTGAAGGCAGGATAAGTCTAAGCAGGCTGACCCAGAGTCCCCTCACTTATCCTACCTTATCACATAATTCACTAAATTATTTTTTAATTATTATGTATTTATTATATCACTATTCACAGAATTCTACAAGCCAATCCAGGATCCAGCGTTTTGTCTCCTGGTGCAGTAGGAATAGCCTGGATGGGGGGCAGGGGCGAGGTTGGGCAGAAATGCCTGATTCGAATCCCGCCTCCATCACCTACAGGCTGGGTGACCTAAGGCAATTTCCTAACCTCTCTGAGAGTCAGTTTCGTGAAAAAAGCACAGGGTTACAATGAGGAGGAAATGGGAGGCTCACGTTAAGGGCCTGAGCCAGCGCCCACTCAGCTGGTGTCTGAACCCAGGTGTCTGACTCTGGCAGCTTTGTTCTCCCATCTACTGATTTGTTGATCCATTTGGCAAACACCAGATGGAGACGGAGGCTGGCTAGCACCCTGCCTTCCAGATAAAAGTTTTCCCTTTCTCCCTACAGAGGCGAAATGACCTCCAAAGAGAGCCAAAGGGGATTGCCTGTCACACAAGTGGTAAAACAATCTGCAGGCTTCAGACAAGGAGAGGAGACCTGCTGTTGAGAGAGCAGGCAGAGAAGGCTGGGGCTGGATGGGTAGAGGGAGGCCTGAAGCTTATGGAGCTGAAGGTGCACATGGTGAGAGAGAGGGCTGAGTGGGAGGAAGAGGCCAGACTGAGCAGGCCCTGAATAACAGGAAACAGTTAGGGTCTCACTGAACAGGCAATGGCAAATCCATCAAACTTTTGATCTGAAGTCACATGATGAAATATGCACTTTTAAGTTTTCATATGCAAGTTGTACCTAGGATTCTTTTTTTTCCTTTAAGATTTTAAAAAATATTTATTTATTTATTTAAATAAATGCTGTGCCAGGTCTTAGTCGCAGCCTTCCCCCGCCCCGCCCCCACCAGGATCTTTGATCTAGAGATCTTTGCAGTTTTGGCGTATGGGATATTTAGCTGTGGTGTGTGGGATCTAGTTCCCTGACCAGGGATCAAACCTACGCCCCCTATATTGGGAGCCTAGAGTCCTAGCCACTGGAGCACCTGGGAAGTCTCAGGCCTAGGGTTCTTGAAAGATGTAATGTGCTTAGTCTCTCAGTTGTGTCCGACTCTTTGCAACTGCATAGACTGTAGCCCGCCAGATTCCTCTGTCCATGGGGTTCTCCAGGCAAGAATACTGGAGAGGGTTGTCATGCCCTCCTCCAGGAGATCTTCCCAACCCCAGGGACTGAACCCAGGTCTCCCACATTGCAGCAGATTCTTTACTGTCTGAGCCACCTGGGAAGCCCTGAAAGATATAATTTCAAGGCTACCGCAGCAGCCTAGGCAAGGAAGCAGTGAACAAAGATAAAGGGTCAAGGGAGAACCTCTGTTTACAGGGACTGCCTCCTGCATTCCACACCCCCAGACCTGGGACTCCCCCCATGCTCACACTTTGGCCACCAGCCTGCCATCTACTTCTTCTTCTTTTAAAATTTGAAGGGAGGAGGGAAGGGAGTTCAGGATGGGGAACACGTGTATACCTGTGGTGGATTCATGTTGATGTATGGCAAAACCAATACAATATTGTAAAGTAATTAACCTCTAATTAAAATAGATATATTTTTAAAAATAAATAAATAAAATAAAATTTGGCTGTGCCGGGTCTTGGTCACTGCAGTGTGCAGGACCTTAAGTTGCAGTATGCAGGATCTTGTTCCCTGACCAGGGACCGAACCAAGGTCCCTTGCATTGGGAGCACAGAGTCTTGGCCCCTGGACCGCCAGGGAAGTCCCAGCCTGCCATCTGCTTTTGGCGCAACTCTGTCCTCGCCCCTCCGCTCCTCTGCGTTCCCAGCCTTTGCCTCACTCCACTGATCTGACTACTCCCTCCTGGCTTAACTCCTGGTCAGTGATCCCAGCACCAACCCTTCTGGCTTGATTAAACATCAGTGTCATTACATGGGTGAAGGCCGCCACTCAGAGGAAGGCTCCCCCAGAGGGAGGTGGGACCAGAAAGACGTGGAGGTAAATCCATAGCACACAGCAACTGTCTGGATACTGGGGTTCACGGGTGAGGGAGCTGTCAAAGGTGACCCTGAGGTTTCCGAGCTGAGTGGGAAGCTGGCGAGACATGAACAGAAATGGAGCTGGTGGCACCAGAGGAGCTTGAGTTGGCACACCAAGCACATATCCCCAAAATGGAACTGGAACCTGGGGTGGCCTCGGAGCTGGGAAGATGATTGTGAGGACCCAACACCGCCACCAGTGTAACTGCCCTGAGGGATCTCTGTACCAGGCGCCTGATGTGTATTATCTCATTTAATCCTCACCACAACCTGAGGGTAGGCACTGTTTTCACATGACCCAATGAGGAAACTGAGGCACAGCGAGGCTAAGGATCTTGTTCAAGGTCACACAACTAGCTGGTGGCAGGGATGGGACCTGAACCGCAGCTCTAACTCTGAGATCATTTCTTTAAAAAAAATAATAATTTATTTACTTAATTTTGGTTGTACTGGGTCTTTGTTGCTGCACACCAGCTTTCTATAGTTGCAGTGAGCGGGGGGCTACTCTTGGTGCAGCGCACAGGCTTCTCACTGTGGCGGCTTCTCTTGTCGGGAGCACAGGCTCTAGGGCCACGGGCTTCGTAGTTGTAGCACGCAGGCTCAGTAGATAGGGGCACACAGAGTTTAGGAACCCGTGGCATGTGGGATCTTCCCGGATCAAGGATCGATCCCGTGTTCCTTGCATTGGCAGGTGGATTCCTATCCACTGTACCATCAGGGAAGTCCTCTGAGATAATTTCTAAACTAAGAACTGGTCTTGACCCCCCAAGAGCTGGTCCCACGGCCAAGCCAGAGGGGCCAGGTGTGGGCCCTGAAGAAGCATCGGACCAGGAGAGGGAGGCCAGAGCTGGGGAAGGAGAAGCCTGGGGAGAGGACTGTGAAGCTGAGGGAGCCCTCCAGGTTCCTGTCCCTTCCTGCCCCCATCTCCAACCTGAGGAGCAGGAAACTACCAATAGCATTATCATTTTGCAGATACAAGGAAATGGGGCCCTGAGACCTCAAGTGACTGGCTCAAGGTCACACAGCCTATTCCCAGTGGAGCTTGGATTCGAACAGGAGGCTTTTTGACTCCAAAGCCTGGCCTGTGCCATCCTGCATCCAGCCTCCTCTGGGCATCACTCCTCACATGTGTTCGAATCCCAGGACTCACAGGACTCAGGCCCCCTCCCCCGCCCTCGCGGTGCATGGGACAGGACTTTGCCTCACTCCTCCAGAGTTGTTAGTGAGGGACAAAGTCCGGAGCTGCTCCAGCCTCCCACTACCCTGCACCTTCAGCACCCCCAAAGATGTGGCCACTTCCAGGCCATCCTCGAATTTCCCAGAGCTCAAGCCCCTTTCTTCCCCAGACCTCAACTGGGGACCCATGGTGGAGAGAGAAACTAGAGTGAGAATAGGCCTTTGGAGGGCAGAAAAGAGTGCTTGGGGTCAGAGAGGCTGGAGGGAGACAGGGGTAGGTAAGAGAGTAGCTGGGGACCTCCTCCTTGGAGGAGGAAGGCTGGGGACAGAGCAAGATGGGACGTGGGGATGGGCGGAAAGGGGCAGAGGGTGGTGCAGGGACACAGGGGAGAGAGGTCTGGGAGGCTTCTTTACCTTCAGGGTCCATGAGAGCTTAGAGCTGGCCGACTGGTGTGTCCACTGCTGGATCCAATGTTTGGAGAGGCCGGAAGCTGGGGGTGGGGCTGCCGGGGGAGGGAGGTGGGTGGGGCCAGTCTGACCAGCCCCGTCACCCCACCAGAGCCCGCCCCTGTCTGGGGCTCCCTCCTGGCTCCAGGACACTCAGCCAGAATAGCTCAGAAGTCCTCTCCTCTTTGAGCGGAGGGCTCCTATTCTTGCCAGTCACCAGCCTCCCCAGCCCTGCCCCAGGGCCTGTGCTCCCTCCAAGGGCTGGAGATCGTTTTTATAAAAATAACAACTTTATTATTTCTTTTTGGCCGTGCTGGGTCTTCCTTGCTGCCTGCCCTGACTTTTCTCAGGTTGCGGTGGGTGGGGTCTAGTCTCTAGTTTCACTGCAGGGGCTTCTCACTGCGGTTGCTTCTCTTGTTGTGGAGCTGGGCTCTAGGGCACGTGGGCTCAGTTGTTGTGGTACACAGGCTTAGTTGCTCCTTCTTGTGTGGGATCTTCCCAGATCCGGGATCAAACCCGTGTCTCCTGCATTGGCAGGTGGGTTCTTTCTTAATACCACTGAGCCGCCCGGGAAGCCCCTGGAGAGCCTTTCTGATGGTGCACTAGGGAGATCGTACGTCCACCCTTTTTGATCTCAGATACCGCTTTACCTTTTTCTGTTCCTCCATTTCCTTAGCTGTAAAATGGGGTAATACCATTCTCATGGTTTCAGCTAAGACTCAAGTGAAAAACTCCACGGGTGACACAGAATAGAAACTCAGCAAATAGCCACTTACCTTCCCTTCCTTCTTTCCAAAGTACTTTCAGGTCTGCGAACAGATGAGAGCTGGGCTTTTGAACAAGAAAACCAGGAAACTGTCAATTATGGTACTGGAACTTTAGGCAAGTTCCTGTTCCAGAAGTGCTGGAGATTCCATTTCTTCATTGGAACCACCTGCTAAAGTTGCTGGGACCACTGACTGATTGCTAGACCCTGGCCTCTTCCCAGACTTCTCCGATTTCTGCCTCTGCAGCATTCGACCCCAGCAGGACTGGACTCACGTGAGGCAAGCAAGGGTCCTGCGGCACAAAACTGAAAGAGCTCAAGCTCGAGCTCCATGTTGCACCTCTGTCCTTGCTTGCCTCTCTCTAGTCCAGGCTAGCTCCTGACAGCCCTTCTTCAAACCATTTCTCCCTTTTTTCCCCTAGACGTCATTTTCTCTTGGTTTCTCTCCACAAGGCTCTCTTCTGCCTCCTGCAGATCCTTCTTCCTCAAATTGTGGTGTCCCCTCAGTGTGGTGAGGACTGTTCCTCTTTCCCTCCTGGCGAGCATACATGCTAAGTCGTTTACCAGTCGTGTCCAACTTTGCGACCCTATGGACTGTAGCTCACGAGGCTCGGATTCTCCAGGCAAGAATACTGGAGTGGGTTACCGTGCCCTCTTCTAGGTGTCTCTTCCTGCATTGGCAGGCAGATTATTTACCACTCCCGCCACCTGGGAAGCCCCTTCCCTCCTGAGTACACAGCTAAACTACATTTCTCAGCCCCCTGGGAAAAGAGACCATCATGTGACTGAATTCTGTCTGGTGGAATGTGAGCTAAAGTGATACAGGCCACTTCCAGTCTTCCCATGATCCTCCCTAGGAATGGCAGAGCTGTAAGATAGAAGGAGCCTGGGTCCCTGAGTGAGCTCGTGGAAGGTTGCCCTCTAAATACCAACACTAAATTGCTGCATAAGCAAGAAATAGCTTCTTTTGAGTTCTACCCCTGAGATTTGGCAGTTGCTTTTTAATAGCAGTTAGCTTGCCCTAACACAAGAAGATTCTCTCCACAGCTCTTCCTTTTCTCATTCTACACAATGAATTATGCATTTATCCATCAGTGCCATTATTTAAATTGCTACGCAAACTCAGATGACTCTGTTTCTCCAGCTCTGATCCCTCCCAAATTTCAGGTCTCTACTTCTTACATCCCTCCTGACAGTTCTAAAAACAAACTCATGGAGAGTTCCCTGGTCACTAGTGGTTAGGATTCAGCATTTTCACTGCTGTGGCCTGGGGTTCAGTTCCCGTGGTGGGGAATTGATGTCCTGCAAGGTGTGCAGAACAGCCAACTCTCTGCATTTTCACATAATTATGTCAGCATCTTCATCTCCTAAGACAGAAACCTTGGAGTCTAACCTCATTCTTCCTCCCATCATCTCAATAGTCAATTAGTTCTACAAATCTTATTCTCTGGATAAATATATTTCAAGCTGACCTCTTCTTTTGCCTTAGACCAGACTCCCACCCTATCTAACTTGAACTAGGCTGATGCTCCCATCTCCGGCCACACTGCCTTCAGGCCATGCTCCTGGATGCCAGTTTCAGTCAAAAAACCGATCTGGCTCCTCCTCACAGGGGGGACTCCCCCACCTTTCTCTCTGGGTGAGCATCTCTGCCTTGCTTCTGTGTTAACTAAACAAACTGTTTCTCAACAAACTGTTTCTCTACGTGCTCTCCCACTTGTTGTGCTATCTCTAATAATTAACTTTGTACCTGCAAAACACAAAGTCAGAAGACATCTGATCTTGCTGTGGCTTACATGAAAAGCATTGTTTGCTCATTCTTTCATTCATGTACTCCTGCATTCAGTAAACACACATTAGGTAAGCATGCCAGGCTCCGGAATCTGGAGTCATAAAGACAGGAACAGGGGACACGTTCGCACGATGGCAGCCCAGTTGTTCTTACTGTCACACGAGGCACTGTCGGAGTGGAGGAGAAGCCCTCTGCCGGGCATGAAGGCAGTGAGGGCGGCTTCGCAAAGGCAGTGATGTTTGAACAACATCTTGATGGTTAAGAGGAGGTTGGAGGGAAGTCAGATGTGTGTGGGGCGGGCAAGATGGGGAGTGGGCGGGCTTCAGGCGGAGCATGCGAAAGTGCAGGAGTGTGTCTGTGGCCCTCTCCATGGCTGGCAGCACTGGGGAGCTGGGCCATGGTCTGGCTAGCTGTCCTGAAGACATGAGCTGGGCAGGCAAGTCTGCTAAGCACCCCAGGTCTGGCCATGGTCTGGCTAGCTGTCCCGAAGACACCCACTGACAGCTCGTTGCTGGGGTACACGGACGATCTCCAGAATAGCCTGAGTTTTCTGATGGCTAATGGCTGGACCCCAAACCTTCCCAGAACAGGAGCAGACTTATGGATGCAGAGGAAAATGAAGTGGAAATATCCACTTTTAGAAATGAGATATCCTTCGAATCATGCTTTGAGACCCTTTTCCTGTTTGGAGAAGTGAATTACATGACTAGATTTTTCAAGACCAAAATCCTCTTCCACCTGGAATTTGCACTGGATGACAAAGCTGTATGTATAACTGATTCTAACGTGCGCTTTTGAAAATAAAACAGGAACATGCGTTTGAAAATATAAGAAGAAGAATAAAACACCATATGTGATTGGGTTTGTGAAAGAATTCTGTTATTTAAGATACTAGAAAGTGCTGGCAATTTTGCAAAAGAGGAAAAATGTTATTTTACCATCAGGACAAAGTTAGTATTTTAAATATTTTATTTTTTATTTATTTATTTTGACAAAGGGTACGGGTTCCATACCTGGTTGGGAAACTAAGATCCCTTCTGCTTGCACGGCATGGCCAAAAAAACATTTTAAAAAGGCACCCAGACGTGTGGGGAAGACTAGGTTTCCAGCCCTGCTTGCGTGGGTGTGGGTGGCACAGTTCTGGGCAGGTCCCTGGCCACTCTCCGCCACTTCTCGCCCCATCTCCCCCCACCTCCCCATGAACTGACTGGCCCAGCCCTTTCCCTGTCTCCCACACCCCCTCCGGTCTGGACCACCTGGCAGTCACACTGCCGTGGTGTCTCTTGGCTTCTCCTTTTGTAGGTCAGTACGTCTGCTCTTGGTCACTGCTCCTCTTAACAACTTCCTCTTTGCAAATCCTCTTTGTTCTGGGGAAATACCAACGGCCTCCGGGTCCACGTGGTGCCCAGGGCACTGGCCTGGGCTGGTCTCAGAGATAGTGCAGCTGGGTCTTGTCCCCTTTTCTCCACCCTAGAGCCTCAGGGATGCTCCTGGTTCTGGGACTTGTCACAGCTCCCTCTCTCACAAACACATTAAACG
>SJYC01109173.1:0-68388 GCA_006408675.1 Madoqua kirkii
GTAGTTTGAGGCTGAGTTGAAGAATGATGCTCAATCACACATGCAGTCTTTCTCTCACGCCAGGCCACACACACAATCAAATCTTCCATCCCCACCCATCTGAGCAAAGACAAGGGCGCCTATGCTCTCAGCACCTCCTCAGGGTGGCATCTCCCCAGCCTCCGCCACTCTTCCTGCCCCTCCCTCACACTGTCTGTACTGCTCCCCACTGTCCTTCACAACATCACCAAGTCCTCGCCTCCTGCACACAAACCGCATGCATGAGTGGACCCACGCAGACACCAAGACTTCTAAGAACTACACCTACCCAAGAAATTCTCACCTCTGCTCTTGGGAGGAGAAACAACCGAAGCCTTGGCCGCCTTCGTCCAGAGATGGGGGAAGTGTGGCAGCTGGGACCATGGGCCAGTCTAGGGGCCGGGGCTGTCACAGATACACTGAAAGCACCCCGAAGTGACAACACCCAGCCCATGCTCTGGGCCGGCCTGGCACAGACCACTGGCACCCAGAGTTACAGGTAGTTCATGGGCTAATCCGGTACAACTGTCCTAATCCATGGGGCCAAATGTACTTTCCAGAGTAATCCTAAAGTGGGAGCTTGCTGGATTGCCAATTCCCTCTTCCCAGACTCTGATATCTGTGGGGAATCAGTTGATAAATCATCAATCCAGAAAGTTTGGCATTTCCAGAGACTCGGCAGCTAGTTTCAAGGACCAAAATGTGGAGAAAATGTGATGGGGAGAAGTAGGGGTTGATGAGGAAGTTTCATTCGTTCCATCTGCAAGTGTTCAGTGGGTGTAGGCCCCGGTCTAGGTGCTGGGGGTGGATGCTGGGTGCGGATGCTGGCTAGAAGAGCCAGGGTTAAGAAGCTGAATGAAGATTGAGGGTGGAGATGCTCTGTTAAAATCCAAAGAGTGCTGGGTGAAAATGCTGGGTGACGAATGAGGAGTTTGGATATCAACCTCTTGGTGATGATGGGTGGAAAGCTGATAAAAGCAGGAATGGTTCTGAACTCCAGCCTTGAGATTCTTGAACATTAAGGGGTCTTCACCTCTCTCACTTCTGGCCCGTTAAAAGTAGGGGCCTCTGCACCCTCATCTTCGTTGCACACCAGCGGCTCCTCTTCCCCCTTTAAGCTGGAGGCTGCCCCTGCCTTTAGCTCCTCCAGCGCCATGGAGCCCTGGCGAGACTTCCGTCTACCAAAGAAAGTGGTGAGTGTGGGTCGCTGGCCAGACCCTTCCCTGTGGGGGCCATCAGAGTCATTGTTCCCCCCAGATGCTCCCTCTGTCGCCGTCACGGCCTCCTCGTCAGACACCCGGGCGACCCCAGCCCAGGCATCTACCACCCCGTTGCGTTTTCCACTGCTGCTCAGTGTCAGGACGCCTGTCTTCCGCTTCTGCCGCCGGAACCACAACAGGATGAATGCCACGAGGACAACGACACCAGCAGGGCCACAAGCACAGCCACCAGCAGGGTGCTGTTCGTCCCCTGAGCTGGAATTAGTTTGTCCCTCCTGCTTACGTTTGTGGAGGTATCTGGGCTGGATGTTGTTACCCCATGGCTAGTGGAGCCACTGGTCCCCATGGGAGTCTTGAGAGAGGTAGTTGGCATGGTGACCAGGAGTCCACTGGTCCCCTTGGAGGTCTTAGGAGAGCTAGTCTGCATGATGACAGGGGATCCACTGGTCATACTGATGGTCTTCAGAGAGCTAGTTGCCGTGGTAACAAGGGGTTCCCTGGTCCCACTGGAGGTCTCCAGAGAGCTTGTTGCCATGGTGACAGGAGGTCTACTGGTCCCATCAAAGATCTCCAGAGAGCTAGTTGCCATAGTTAATAGGACTTTGCTGGCCCCACTGGAGGTCTCCAGAGGGCTAGTTGCCATGGTGACAGGGGTTCCACTGGTCCCATTGGAGGTCTCCAGAGGGCTAGTTGCCATGGTTTTGCCAGTCATAGTAGGGAATCCTGTAGGTTTCATTACTGAGACACCAGGTATGCTGGGGGCATCAGGGATTTTCACGGGCATTGTTGACTTCTTGATTGAATCTTCCTGGGAGATTGTTGACTCAGGTACAGGACTGCCGCTGCTGGCAGCAGGGAAAGTTTCAAGAGAGGACACCACAGTGGCTATATAGGAAGGCGGGAAGGTCTGGTGCTCAGGGTTATCACTCATCTTAGAGACCTTGTTTGCTGTAAGATTGGTTGTCACTGAGTTGAATGTTGGGGTCCCAGAGACCAAAGAAGAAAGAGAGTCTGTTTTGAGTTTAGATATCCACGAAGGAGAGTTGCTTGGAGATACTACAGTCAGGTTTTCCGCCCTCATGCTCCCGAAGAGGAGGAGGAGCAGGATCATTTCGAAAGCAACGGGCATGAGCAGGAGTTGGGGCCTGAGGGTGGGGAAGTTGGAGAAGTAGAGCGCATAAGGATCTGATGGTAGGGGGAGGACCGAGCCAGGCCCTCCTCTCCTCCCACTTCCCTGCCAACTGCCGGTTCAACGGCTTTTTCCACCCTTGCTTTCACTAGTGTCAGAAATAACAAGATACTGGCAGCAGCCCCATCAACTCTATCCCACAGGACCCTCGGTGCGCTCTAGCCATTGCCACCCCATCCCGCCCTGCCCTGACCGCATGCAGCTCCAATGCTCATCCTTTTTTCCCATTATCTGGCAAGGTCTTCTCAAGCCAGAGGCACATTCCCAGGTCCACCGAGGCCCCTGCCCCACCACGTCCCACCACTTACCAGCTCACTTGAAAAGGGCACAGGGCTGTGACCAGGCTGCTCCAACTCCTCCTGAAGCTGGGGCAAGACTGGCGGTAGGTCAGGGGCCCCAAGGGGAAAGGAAGTGGCCCTGGCCCCACCCACCACCCCAGCATCCTGCCCCACCCGCCCCGCTCCTACATTGCCCTGTGATGAGAGAGGCATCACTCACTTTTTGAGGGTCCCAGGTGATGACAGGGGCTCTGGGGTCTTAGCTGCAGCAGGTGGGGATGGAGGGCGGGTTCTGGAATGGGGATTCCTAGATCTTCACTGGAAAATGGGATGGCAAGCTGGTGACTCTGGAACAAGTATAGGGGTCAGAGCAGAGCTGGTGGAGATGGGTGCTTGAAAACCAAGCGGTGTGGGGGAGGGGATAGGAGGGGAAGGCGGTTTCCTTTGCTTTTGTGGTCCCCAGGCTGTTAGGTGTGCCCCCAAGGCTAGCACTTCTTCTGCCCCAAGAGCTCCCAGGAAATACCAGGGCAAGAGGAAGCCCTTGACTCTGGCTGGGGGCAATGAGAGCCTTTGCAGGCTGTGTGAAATTCCTTGTGGGCTCCGGACTTCTCAAGAAGCTGGGGGTGGTCACCACAACAGCCCCAGGCATGGACTGCCTGACTAAATCAAAGTGGTTATTAAGCACTGAATATGCAGTCCATGGGTTAGCTAGGAGTCCTACAGACTGAGTGACTTCACTTTCACTTTTTACTTTCATGCATTGGAGAAGGAAATGGCAACCCACCCCAGTGTTCTTGCCTGGAGAATCCCAGGGATGGGGGAGCCTGGTGGGCTGCTGTCTCTGGGGTCGCACAGAGTTGGACACGACTGAAGTGACTTAGCAGCAGCAGCATGCTATGATCTTATTGTTTTAATTTTTAAAACTTTTAATTTATTTAATCACTTTCACCTGTGCTGGGTCTTTGTTGCTGCACAGGATTTTCTCTAGCTGCAGCGAGTGGGGGTTAGTCCCCAGGGGGTGGTACTTGAGCTTCTCACTACAGTGGCTTCTCTTGTTGCAGAGCATGGGCTCTAGGGCACGCGGGCTTTAGTAGTTGCTGCACGTGGGCTCAGTAGCTACACCTCCGGGGCTCTAGAGCACAGGCTCAATAGCTGTGGTGTATGGGCTTTAATTGGTCCACAGCATGTGGGATCTTCCCAGATCAGGGATTGAACCTGTGCCTCCTGCATTGGCAAGTTGATTCTTTACCACTGAGCCACCAGGAAAGCCCCCTCCTTTTTTCGCTTTAATTGGAGGATAATTGCTTTACAATGTCACGTTGCATTCTGCTGTACAACAACATGAATATATATCCTCTCACTCTTGAGCCCCCTCCCATTATGCTATGATCTTATTTTTGCAAAAGAGTAATAAAAATGTGGGACTCTACATGGAAGACACTGAAAAGATATCTACAGAGGGATTAACAAATTTTGTTGGGTAGGAATGAGCAGAGTTCTCTATTTTCTTCTTTGGGTGGTTGCTGTTTTCTCACTTTCCTTTAATTTGTAAGCTTTGACTTTTGGTATATATATGATTTTTTTCTTTTTTTGCCTTTCTTTTAAAAAAAATCAAAACTGATATTTATGTTGTGCTCAATCACTCAGTCGTGTCCAACTCTTTGTGACCACATGGACTGTAGCCCGAGAGGCTCCTCCATCCGTGGAATTTCCCAGGCAAGAATACTGGAGTGGGTTGCCATTTCCTCCTCCAGGGATTTTTATGTTGTACAAGTACTAATACGTGTACATGACATGTGACCGAAACAGGCCAATATCAGGGCCTGGGATTGTACCTAACTCACAAGCTAATGAATTAGTCTGACAAAGACATGAGACTCCTAAGTCAGAGACTCTTATAGAAACCCACCACTCATCACTCAGCTAACAGCAGATGCGCTGTGTCTGCTTCAGTTCCGCTTACCCCCCCACTCTGATTTGCACAGCAGTGAACACGGAGAGACTTGCCCCACAGCTGAGGAACTCTGAGCTTGGAGAATTTCCTTCTTTTTGAGTACGTGGTAAGCAAACTTGCCCTTTGTCCTGAAGGGAGACATTACTTCACCCCTCAGCGTTACTCATTGTGAACACAACCTTGAGAAACTGCCTGGATGTAGAAAGGCCAGGACCATGTATTGTTGGCATATCAGCAAGAGTGTGGGCTTAACAGGTGGCTCAGTGATAAAAGAATGTACCTGCCAATACAGATGAAGGTTTAATCCCTGGGTCAGGAAGATCCCCTGGAGAAGGAAATGGCAACCCCCTCCAGTATTCTTGCCTGGAGAATTCCATGAGCAGAAGAGCCTGGTGGGCTACAGGCCATAGGGTCACAAAGAGGTGGACACAATTTAGAGACTGAGCATGCACGGACATATATGCACACATAGCAAGAGTGTGCAAGTATGCTCTGGGCTGCAGGGGATTGCCTCTTCCACCAGGCTCCTTGGAATCATGGTTGATCCTAGGGCTGGAGCCTGGAAAGTATAAGATGAACCCAAAGAACTATCTTATTCCCTGATTTCAAGCTATATCTCATGCTACAGCAATCACAACACTATGGCACTGGCATAAAAAGAGACACATAGATCAATGAAATAGAACAGAGAACCCAGAAACAAACTCACACTTAATTGATTAATTAATCTGTCAATTAACCTATGACAAATGAGTCAAGAATATGCTCTAGGGAAATGACAGCCTCCTCATTAAATGGTGCTGGGAAAACTATACTACTTACAAAAGAAACAAACTGGACTACTTTCTCACACCATATGCAAAAGCAAACTCAAAATAATTTAAAGACTTGAATATAAGACTTGAAACCATAAAACTCCTAGAAGAAAATATAGATGATAATCTCCTTGACATTGGTGTTGACAATGACTTTTTAGATTTGACATTAAAAGCAAAAATAAATGGGACTACATCAAACTAGAAAGCTTCTCCACAAAGGAAACCATCAACAAAACGAAAAGACAACCTACAGAATAGGAGAAAATATTTGCAAATCATGCATCTGATGAGTTAATATCCAAAATACATAAGGAACTCATGCAACTCAATAACAACAACAACAAAAATCTGATTTAAAAATGGGCAGAGGAAAAAGAAAAATCAAAAAGAATAGAAATGGGCAGAGGACTCAAGCAGGCATTTTTTCAAAGAAGACATACAGGTGGCCAAAAGACACATGAAAAGATGTTCAACATCACTAATCATCAAGAAAATGCAAATCAAAACCGCAATGAGAGGATCACTCGCGCCTGTCAGAATGACTAGTATCAAAAAGACAAGAGGGACCTTGGCGGTCCAGTGGGTAAGACTCCCAGCTCCCACTGCAGAGGACATGGGTTCAACCCCTGGTGAGGGAACTAAGATACCACAGGGCACAACTAAGAATTTGTACATTGTAACTAAAAAAAAATTTTGCTTGCCACAACCAAGACCTGGTGTGGCCAATAAGTAGATATTAAAAATACTAACAATAAAAACAAAAAAGACCAATTTACAGCCAACATAATAATAATGGATTCAGATAAGAATGAATGTTTAAAACCACTGGGTGAAATTGGAGCAGGGAGGTGTGGCATGCACATAGGGTATTTTTATAGTGTTAAAGCTATGTATTTATAGTCTACAAGCTATGTATTCATTAAGGGAAAGTAGCAACTTTACAGTGGAAAAAACTAACAGACACTGTCTTGCCAGAGCAATCAAAGATCACATCACCAGTGATGGGACAAACCCAACAAGAGGCTCCAGATATGATGCACTGAGAAGGATCACTTCTGTCCTAGCAAACAAATGCAAAACCTGAATCTAATCACTGAGAAATATCAGGCAGATCCAAATTGAAGGGCACTTTACAAAAGCAACTGGCCCTTACTCTTCAAAAATGTCAGTGGTAGGAAGAACAAAGAAAGCCTGAGACACTCTTTCAGAACTTAAAAGAGTAGAGACTTGAGGACTGAATGCAATATGGGATCTTCAACAGGAAAAAAAAAAGATGCTGTAAAGGACACCAAGGGATAACTGGCAAAATGTGATTAGACTGTAGAATAGATAATAATGTTGTTGAGTGAACATTAATTCCTTGAGTTTGATAAGCGTGTTATGGCTATATTCCTAGCTTGAAGGAAATAACATGTTTAAAGATTGTTGGAGTCATGTTGCATAATCCAGCGAGTTCCTCTTCCATAGTTTTACACACACAATAATAACAATAAAAATAAAGCATATATGGAAAAATAAAATGAAGTGAGGGGGCTTCCAGGTTGAGAACATGCAGAGATAGGGAGAGAGGGGGATGGGGCTTGGAAGCTCTGCCCCCTTTCCCCCAGACCTTGCCCTTTTCCTCTCTTCCATCTCGCTGTTCCTGCATTATAAACTTTTATAACAAACCAGTTATCGAATATATCTTAATATTTTCCTGAGCCACCATTTCCCTCTATATATTTAGCACCTGGCCTGATATTTGAGAAGAACTCGACTTCAAAATGAGAAAGCAGAAACGCATATCTTGCAAATCTCTTCACAGGTGCCCGTAAAAGAAGAGAAAAAAAAGAAAAAAAGGTTTCTAATTAGCGGTCATTACCAAAAGGTGAATGGCGTCATTATGTTTCCCCTAAGTCAAGAGCAAAGAGGACTCAGAGCTTCTGAGTTTTTAAGATGTATCCAGATACCATACTGAAAATGTAATTCCACCATTCTTCTATTCTTTTCTTCTATTCTATTCTTTGTCGTTTAGTCACTGAGTTGTGTCTGACTCTTTGCCACCTCATGGACCAGCCCACCAGGTTCCTCTGTCCATGGGATTTCGCAGGTAAGAATACTGGAGTGAGTTGTCATTTTCTTCTCCAGGATATCTTCCTGGAATGCGGACTGAACCTGTGTCTCCTGAACTGCAGGCAAATTCTTTACCTCTGAGCCACCAAGGAAGTCCATTATGTGCTCAGGCGTCTAATAAAAGGACTTTTTTTTTTTTTTTAAGTGGTGAAGACATGTGAAAGGTCTGCGGGTGTTCACTATATTATTCTCGGGACTTTTCTTACCTGAAAAATTTTGAAATAAAAGAACATGCTGGAAATTCCTTGGCGGTCAAGACTCTAGGCTTTTACTGTCAAGGACATGGGTTTGATCTCTGGTCAGAGAACTAAGATCCTGCAAGCCCTGTGGCATGCCTCCCCTAACATAAAAATGCACAAAAGATAAAACAGAAAGACCTAGAATCTGGTTACTCTTCCTCCACCTTCACTGTTGTCTCCCTGCTCTCAACCTTGTCTTTCATCACCTCCTTTGGGCTCTTAGCCAAGGAGCAGCCAGAGGGACCCGGGTCAAACATCTGATCTCACCCGTCCCCCGCTCTAAAGTCTGAGATAGCCACCCACAGCAAAAGCCCAAGTCCTCAAAGTGGACAACAAGGCCACGTCAACCTGACCCTCCCTCGCTTCCTGCCCTCATTCCCTCTGCTCCTGCCACCCAGGCCTCCAAGCTGTCCCTGGAGAATCTGAGCCTGGAGGCTTTTGTGCCATTTGTGAACCTGCCTCGAAGGCTCTTCCCTTTTATCTAAATGGGTCAAGTGTTACCTTCTCATTACGTCTTTGCCTGGCTACCGTACTGTATTATGCAGGGGGAGGGGGCTAAAACTGTTCTCCCCTCACCCCAGCCTGCATTTCCCAGCCCCTACCGCTGCTTTCTAAGGCACCTTTTATTTACTTTAAAAATATATATATATATTTATTTAGTTTTGGTTTTGCTGGGTCTTTGTTGACGCACATGCGCTTTCTCTAATTTTGGTGAACAGGGGCTACTCTCTAGCTGTGGTTTGCAAGCTTCTCTTTGCAGTGACTTCTCTTGTTTCAAAGCACAGACTCTAGGGCACGCTGGCTTTACTAACTATGGCTTGTGGGCTCAGCCCTTGCAGCTCACGGGCTCCAGAGTGCTGGCTCATGAGTGGTGGTGCATGGGCTCAGTTGCCCACGGCCTGTGGGATCTTCCTGAACCAGGGATCAGACTGGTGTTCCTTGCATTGCAAGGTGGATTCTTAACCACTGGATCACTAGGGAACCCTCGTTGACTTGCTTGGTGAACAGTAGGTGCTCCGTGATGTTTACTGGCTGACAAGGAGTTCTCTGGCTGAGAGAAGGAAGAAGGCATAGGATGAAGAATTGTGCCACTGACGCAAGGGCGCCTGAAAGGGGCCAGACGAGGGTGGAGCTGTGAGCACTGGGTGTGCCTGTAACTGTGAAGGCTGCACCCAGCCCACAGACCTCCAGGAAGTCCCGCGAGGTCTTCAGAAGTCTGCAGGTGCTAGAATGGCGGTCAAGACTCTAGGCTTTTACTGTCAAGGACATGGGTTTGATCTCTGGTCAGAGAACTAAGATCCTGCAAGCCCTGTGGCATGCCTCCCCTAACATAAAAATGCACAAAAGATAAAACAGAAAGACCTAGAATCTGGTTACTCTTCCTCCACCTTCACTGTTGTCTCCCTGCTCTCAACCTTGTCTTTCATCACCTCCTTTGGGCTCTTAGCCAAGGAGCAGCCAGAGGGACCCGGGTCAAACATCTGATCTCACCCGTCCCCCGCTCTAAAGTCTGAGATAGCCACCCACAGCAAAAGCCCAAGTCCTCAAAGTGGACAACAAGGCCACGTCAACCTGACCCTCCCTCGCTTCCTGCCCTCATTCCCTCTGCTCCTGCCACCCAGGCCTCCAAGCTGTCCCTGGAGAATCTGAGCCTGGAGGCTTTTGTGCCATTTGTGAACCTGCCTCGAAGGCTCTTCCCTTTTATCTAAATGGGTCAAGTGTTACCTTCTCATTACGTCTTTGCCTGGCTACCGTACTGTATTATGCAGGGGGAGGGGGCTAAAACTGTTCTCCCCTCACCCCAGCCTGCATTTCCCAGCCCCTACCGCTGCTTTCTAAGGCACCTTTTATTTACTTTAAAAATATATATATATATTTATTTAGTTTTGGTTTTGCTGGGTCTTTGTTGACGCACATGCGCTTTCTCTAATTTTGGTGAACAGGGGCTACTCTCTAGCTGTGGTTTGCAAGCTTCTCTTTGCAGTGACTTCTCTTGTTTCAAAGCACAGATCTAGGGCACGCTGGCTTTACTAACTATGGCTTGTGGGCTCAGCCCTTGCAGCTCACGGGCTCCAGAGTGCTGGCTCATGAGTGGTGGTGCATGGGCTCAGTTGCCCACGGCCTGTGGGATCTTCCTGAACCAGGGATCAGACTGGTGTTCCTTGCATTGCAAGGTGGATTCTTAACCACTGGATCACTAGGGAACCCTCGTTGACTTGCTTGGTGAACAGTAGGTGCTCCGTGATGTTTACTGGCTGACAAGGAGTTCTCTGGCTGAGAGAAGGAAGAAGGCATAGGATGAAGAATTGTGCCACTGACGCAAGGGCGCCTGAAAGGGGCCAGACGAGGGTGGAGCTGTGAGCACTGGGTGTGCCTGTAACTGTGAAGGCTGCACCCAGCCCACAGACCTCCAGGAAGTCCCGCGAGGTCTTCAGAAGTCTGCAGGTGCTAGAGTGGGGCAAGCGGCTTGTGTTCTATGACGATAATACTTCTGCCCTCCCCAGGGTTTGGGCTTTCAGATCTGATCTCCTGCAGGTCTCTGAGGGGCTGTTTCCAGGCAGACATCCAAGCAGAAGGGAGCCCGCTCCTCCCTGCCCCTAAGCCTGAGGCCAGGGAAGCCTCAGATGAGGGATCACCTGAGCTTCGTCACTTACTGTCCACATGGCCTGGGTCAGGTATGTCACCTGTCTCAGTTTCTTCATCTATAAATAGGGACAATAATACTATTTGGGGGGGCCTTCCCTGGCAATCCAGTGGTTAAGACTCTGCTCCAGGGACTTCCCTGGTGGTCCAGTGGTTAAGAACCTGCCTTGCAATGCAAGGGACACGAGTTTGATCCCTGGTCAGGGAGCTAAGATTCCCTCATACTGTGTGGCACAGCCAATATATACATATATAATATACTATTTTGCAAAGTTCATAGGAGGATTAAATTAGATAGTGTGGGGGGCAGGGCAGTCCCTTAGTAAGAGCCTAGTAAACAATAACTGATGCGTATGAGCTGTGTTGTGATGTCCCATCTAATCCTCCAAGCCTGGGCCCTTTCCTCCCATTCACAGCCCTCTCCAGGAACAGGGCTGACAACTCAGGCAGCCTTCCCTCTCTGCTTTCCGCCCCCTCCCAGGGACTTTCTGTCTGGTCAGAGGGGTGTTTATGTACTACTAATTTATCATTGAATGTAATGGTTTCTCAATTTTTATCAAAGTAACGCATATTATTAGCACAGAGTGTTTATCATGGAGGGTAATACTCCTCCCCTTTCCCTCCCAAGTCCTAGTCCTGGAAAGGAACCATTCTTTAATCTCGTTAATTTATTCTAGTCTCAATTCTTCTGGTAGCTCCATATTCCTCGACAACATGTTAATTCCACTGTTTCTAGAAGTATCCTTCCTGCCTGCCATTAATCCACTGGCTTCCAGCTCCAACAGAAAAGTATTTGACCCACTGGCCCTGTCTCACTTCCCAGGTCAGTGCCATTCTCCTTTTCTAGGCCCTCTGTAAATTTAGTAGCTCATGGTCATTTTTGGTATCAGCTGTCATGTGTGGCGAGATGATGGTTGGAGAGGACTCTGAGGCCAGACTTCCTAGGGCCAGACCCCCAGACTCTGCCGCTGACAGAGTGTGTGACCTTGGGCAACAAATGTCACCTTCCTGTGCCTCAGGCTACTGAGCTGTGAAAAGGGTTAGCCTTACCCTAAGGATTCAGTGAGCTAAGCCAGGGGTAGCTGTGCCATCAACCTGTTAAAGAGTACAGCTCAACTGAGGACCTAATTGGCTTTATACTAAACAACCCAGGAATCTAGCAGCATCTCACCTACCCAGGAGAAAGGCGCTCTGAGGGGCTGTACAAATCGATGGCTTTTATAGGCCGAAGTTGGACAGGATGAGGAGGCGATTAGCCAAAGAAAAAAAAGATTATTTTAGTCAGTTATTTCCTTACAGGCAGGGGTCAGGAAAGATAGAAGTCTTATCAAGGAAATTACCTCACTAGGGTTGATCAAGAAGTTCCAGACTGGTTAATTTAAACTTTCATGCCTGGGAACAGCTGAAACTAAATCAGGTTAGGTATTAAGTTTTGGTTTGAGTGACTTGGCTCAATGCAAATGGACTCCATTTGAGGCCTGTTGCCTCATTTTTAATAGATCATAAGTTCTATGTAAATGTTGGCAATTATAGATCCTTTTTTAGAAAAATATTTATTTATTTATTTGGTCATGCCAGGTCTTATTGCAGCATGTGGGATAGTTCCCTGACCAGGGATAGAATCTGGGCCCCCTGCATTGGGGGCATGGAGTATTAGCCACTGGACCACCAGGGAAGTCTACTTAAAAAAAAAAAAATTTTTTATGTTTTCTAATGTCAGTGGCTGGAAGCTTTTATTTACTTATTTTTGGCTGCATGCGCGAATCTTGGTTCCCAACCAGGAACTGAACCCCATACAGTAGAGGTGCAGTATCCTAACCACTGGACCACGGGAGTCCCCTCATATAGCAGCTTCTTGACTGTTGCTTTGTGGTTTCCCTTTCCTGATCTCTCTTTTGCCTAGTTTCTGATATGTGCATAGTTTTTAATAATGCTTAAAGTAGCTAATACTTGCATTCTCTTCTTTGCATTGTCTAGAGCTATACTGTCTCATACAACACCAAGTGGGACTATTTTAATTTAAATTCATTAAAATTTTAAATTCAGTGGAAAGAAAGATATGGCTTTTATACACACACACATACCTACACACAATGGAATACTACTCAGTCATAAAAAGAATAAAATAATGCATTTGCAGTAACATGGATGGACCCCTAGGGATTATCACACAAACTGAAATAAGTCAGAAAAAGACATATATCATATGATATCACTTATATGTGAATCTAAAAAAAATGATACAAACGAACTTATTTATAAAACTCATAGTCATAGAAAACAAACTTATGGTTATCAAAGGTAAAAGGGATGGGGGAGGGATAAATTAGGAATTTGAGATTAACAGGTACACATCACTGTATATACAATAGATAAATAACAAAGACCTATTTATAGCACAGGGAAACTATATTCAATATCTTATAATAACCTATATTGGAAAAGATTCTGAAAAAGTATATATTATATAATATACATATTTTTATTCTATACATTATATAATATACATATAGGATAAAAGAGGAGAAGGCAATGGCACCTCACTCCAGTCCTCTTGCCTGGAAAATCCCATGGACGGAGGAGCCTGATAGGCTGCAGTCCATGGGGTCGCTACTGAGTAACTTCACTTTCACTTTTCACTTTCATGCATTGGAGAAGGAAATGGCAACCCACTCCAGTGTTCTTGCCTAGAGAATTCCAGGGATGGGGGAGCATGGTGGGCTGCCGTCTCTGTGGTTGCACAGAGTCGGACGCGACTGAAGTGACAGCAGCAGCAGCAACTCTAGTACCTAAATCCCCAATTAGCTTTATTAGTTCACTGTAAAGTATGAATATACTTAAATACCAGACAGTCAAAAAAAAAAAAAAAGCCCTTGAAATGTGAAAAGAAAGTGCCCAGATTAACCAACTCCATCATCCATCTTGCCTTCCTCCTTCCTAAGAGAACCTCAGTTCATTCAGATGGCCACCCTCTCTGCATATCAGGGACATTGACACATCCTTTCAGCTCCAGGAGAAAGTCTGATGATCTAAAGTAACCACCACCACTTCTACCCACGATTGGATCAGAAAAGATAATGTGACCCCATTCTAGCCGCTGAGTTGCAAACTTATAAGGTTTGAAAGCTCTTCTTTGGCTAAAACAAAATCAAACAAACAAATAAAAAAAAACAGGAGAAATGACTTTTCTTTCCTACGCGTGATTAAAACATCCTACAACTCTGAGAAGAATCAGCCCTAGGATTCTGACACGTTATGGGTGCAGAGAATGGAGACAAACAGGAGGCATTATAAAAACCCAATCAGTGAGTTCTGAGTCCCCTTGGGTCCCCTTCTATGAGCTTCCTATTAGTTAGTAAAATTGAAGAATACAAAATCAGCACATAAAAATCAACTGTATTTACATACACTAATAACAGACTATCAGAAAGGAATTAAGAAAACAATCCCATTTATAATCACATCAAAAAGAATGAAATACCTAGGAATAGATTTAACCAAGGAGGCAAAAGATCTGTACACCGAAAACTATAAGGCATTCATGAAAGAAACTGAAAAAGACAGAAAAATGCCATTATATTTCATGTTCACAGATTAGAAAAATTAATATTGTTAAAATGTCCATACCACCAAAAATAATCTAGATTAAATGCAATCCATATCAAAATTTTAGTAGCATTTTTCACAGAAATAGAACAATTCTAAAATTTGCAAGGGATCACAAAAGACCCCAGGAGCCAATGCGGTCTTGAGAAAGAACAAAGCTGGAGGCATTACACCTCCTGACTTCAGCCTATATTACAAAGCTATAATAATCAAAGCGATATGACTCTGGCATAAAAACAGACACAAAAATTAGTGAAACAGAATAGAGAGCACAGAAACAAATCCACAAAATATGGTCAATGAATTTACAACAACAAAGCTAAGAAGATACAATGAGGAAAGGAAAGTTCTTCAGTTAATGGTGTTGGGAAACTGGACAATCGTATGTAAAAAAATTAGTCTTTGTTGTTTAGTGACTGAGTCATGTCTGACTCTTTTATGACCCCATGGACTGTAGCTCACCAGGCTCTTCTTTCCATGGGACTTTTCAGGCAAGAATACTGGAGTGGGTTGCCATTTCTTTCTGTAGAGGATCGTCCCAACCTAGGGATTGCACCTGTATCTCCTGAACTGGCAGGTGGATTCTTTACCACTGAGCCACCAAGGAAACCTTAACCTGTACCCTTATCTTAACATCATACACAAGAACGATCTCAGAATGGATTGGGCTGGAACTTAAGACCTGAAACCATAAAACTCCTGGAAGATAACATAGGCAATAAGCTCCTTGACATTGGTCTTGACAATGACTTTTTGAACTTAATACCAAAAACAAAAGTAAACAAGTGGGACTGCATCAAACTAGAAAGTTTCTGCACAGCAAAGAAAACTACCGATAAAATGAAAAAGCAGAGACTTCCCTGGTGGTCCAGTGGTTAAGAATCCACCTTCCAATGCAGAGGACTTGGGTTTGATCCTTGGTCAGGGAACTAAGATCCCACATGCCGAGGAGCAACTGAGCCCACATACCCCAATTGAGACCCAATGCAGCCAAACAAACAAAATCCAAGGCTAAGAAAGAGCAAGCAGAGTAACAAACTCCACATTTGACTATGAACTTCCTGGGGCCGACCCCCAGAGGGACAGTTTATAGGATGAGTTCTCTTATTCAAGGAGGAAGAAATACAATAGTTCCTCACGGGAGTCTGGTGTTTTCCTGGCATTCATATTAAATTACTTTTCACATGAGAATATCGTTCATGCTGGTTAATGTCAGGGATGACATCAACCAACATGTCAGTCATGAGTAAGGGTCTAGGCCTTGAAGGCAAACATTCTAGCCTGACTCCCTGACATTAACTGTGTGAAGTTGTGTACATTTCTTTCCTTTTTGCTTTTTATGGCTGTGCCATGCGGCTTGCAGGATTAGTTCCCCAACCAAAGATGGAACCCTGGCCCCCCCGCAGTTAAAGCACCAAGTCCTAACCACTGGGCCACCAGGGAATTCCCTTGAGCACATTTCTGAGTCTCAGTTTTCTAGACCTTCGAAATGAGAATAAAGAATCTACCTCACAATGTTATTTAATTTGTTCATTTATTTCATAAATATTTGTTGAATGCTAAATTCCCCAGTGACTCAGCAGCAAAGAATCTGCCTACAATGCAGACGATGCAGGAGATGTGAGTTTTTTCCCTGGGTGGGGAAGATCCCCTGGAGGAGGGCATGGCAACCCACTCCAGTATTCTTGCCTGGAGAATCCCATGGACAGAGAAGTCTGGCAGGCTACAGTCCATGCGGTTGCAGAGTTGGACACGACTGGAGCCACTGAGCATGAAAGCAACCATGAGTTAGGCATAGTTTATAATCATGAACCAAAGAAAGTGCCAGTCACCTGTCCTCCTGGAGGTGACTGTCTCCCAAGGGGAGACAGAGTCTAGACATTAGACTTGCTATTATGGAGAACAAAGTCAGATCAAAGAGCCGGTCAGCAGATCATGCCTGGCGTGTTCTGGGAACCCCAAGGAGGCCAGCATGTGTGAAGCAGAGTGCATGCCAGGGAGAGGGTGAGAGGGGAAGTCGGAGAGAAAATAGGGCCAGATCCTGAGGCCAGGAGTTCCTGCACTGGGTCAGGTGAGAGATGAGGGAGTCTGAACCAGGATGATGGGCAATGTGGAGGCCAGTTATCAACTGTTGCTTATCTTCTGAGGTAGAACCAATGGAATTTCTTAGCCTATTAGCTTTGGTGGAGGTGGGGGAGGTGTTGTGAGAGAGGGGATCTGACAACACCAAGATTTCTGTCGCAACTAACTGTAAGAACCAAATTGTGGTTTTCTGATACAGGAAGGCTGGGGATGGAGCAGGTTTGGGGGAGAAGATAAAGAATTCATCTGGGAACATGCTAAATTCGATATGCCTCTTAGACACCCAAGTGGAGGTTCCAAGTAAGCAATTCTCTATGAGCTCCTACCAGCAAGTAAGGAGCTCCCAGAAGACATCCACGCTGAAGGTGTGAATTTGGGGGTCATCAGAATATGGTTGGTATTTAAAGGCATGTCCGGATGAGCTCAGCTCAAGGGTGAGTGTTAGGGCTTCCCTGGTAGCTCAGAGGTTAAAGTGTCTGCCTGCAATGCAGGAGACCAGGGTTCGATCCCTGAGTTGGGAAGATCCCCTGGAGAAGGAAATGGCAACCCACTCCAGTACTCTTGCCTGGAAAATCCCATGGACGGAGGAGCCTCGTAAGATACAGTCCATGGGATCACAAAGAGTCTAACACAACTGAGTGACTTTACTTTCCATCACCAAATCAAATCAAGAGTGAGTGTTGAAGAGATGAGGACATGTGAGATGGGTGTTATTCCAGTGAAGAATGGGCCACAGTGGCTCAGAGAGGTTAAGTGACTTACCTAAGATCACACAGCTGGTATGGGGTAGAATCTGCATTCACAACTAGGTCCTAGTACTGCATTCAAATGGTCTTAGATCTTGAGTACTGCTTTAGAGTTGTCATTGTAGGCTTTTCTTTATCCAATTTGACCTGGGGCTATCATTAAGAGTGTTTAAAGGGTTTGTGTGCATGCCTGCTAAGTTGTTTCAGTTGTGTCTGACTCTGTGCAACCCTATGGATTGTATGTATATTTGATTTACAATGTTATGTTAGTTTCAGGTGTACAGAAAAGTGATTCAGGTGTGTATTTATATTCATGCAAGCTAGGTCGCTTCAGTCATGTCCAACTCTTTGCAACCCTACGGACTGTAGCCCACCAGGCTTCTCTGTCCATGGGATTCTCCAGGCAAGAATACTGGAGTGGGTTGCCATGCCCTCCTCCCAGGGATCTTCCCAATCCAGGGATCAAACCTATGTATCTTAAATCCAGCTGCATTGGCAGGCAGGTTCTTTACCATGAGCACCACATGGGAAACCCTTAGAGGGTTTAACTGGTGTTTGCTGCTGTTGCTGCTGCTGCTAAGTCGATTCAGTTGTGTCCGACTCTGTGCAACCACAGAGATAGCAGCCCACCAGGCTCCCCCATCCCTGGGATTCTCCAGGCAAGAACACTGTAGTGGGTTGCCATTTCCTTCTCCAATGCATGAAAGTAAAAAGTGGAAGCTCAGTCGTGTCCAACTCCTAGTGACCCCATGGACTGCAGCCTACCAGGCTCCTCCATCCATGGGATTTTACAGCAAGAGTACCGAAGTGGGGTGCCATTGCCTTCCCCGGAGCTTTGAGAAAAGCCAGAGAATCAGGAGTCCAAGTTTGGGCCTGGAGGTCTGATGGGATTCCCACACACAGAGACAGTGAGGATCTGTGTGCTTTGCAAACCAGAGGTGGTAGGAATTTAAATACTAGATTTTAGAAGTTAGAGGACCTGGCTGACTGGTATTGGCCATTAAGGCATGTTTTGGGATCCATTCCAGCCCCAGAATAATTAATGAAGTACTCAGTACACCCATGCAACTTTCCTCCAGTCTGGAAAATGTCACCAACGGGTGTCACCAAATGCTTGCCCTCATCCTAGCTCTAAATTGAAGGGAATGGTAAAATGATAAATGACAAATGGTAAGATGGTAAATGATAAAACAAAAATAGTGCTGTCTCTCCAGGAATGCTATAAGATTAAACAAGGAAATGTCAATGAAATTACCCAGCTTAGGTCAAGCACTGGCACAGAGTTGAATTTCTTCTCCTGCCTCGGCCATTAAGAATCTCAGCAGAGATTCTTCAGCAGCCATAAGACTTCCAAGGGTCCCCTCTTGCCTCTGCCCCGGGCACTTGTTCAGTTTGACATATCCCACCTAGGAAGTGGTTTTCAGAGTTCCACAGACCCTGGGGTTCAGAAGTGGTGCTCTGGGGCTTGTCACCCTAGCCTGATTTGTCATCTGCCTTCCGCCCCGCAGATCCCTTCTCTGCCCTGCTCTCTACCCTGGAGGCTCCTTTGCTCTCTGGCTCCCACTTGGGTTCAGTTAAAGGTAGGACAGGCTGGAGATCAGAAGGAAAGAGGAGAGGACATTTCTGCCCTGCTCCAGTCACACTTCTGACTTTATCTCTGTGCTCATGTCTATAGGATCTGTGAAGTGACCTCCTGTGATATTGTGATTCGAAATAAGAAATATATATTTAACCTTTGTCTCATTTCTGGCACGAACTCCCCCAAACCACACACACACACTGGAATTGATGATCAGAATTTTACCCTCTCCTATGTGTCTCCAGCCTTCACTGGGGTTCAGCGACACTATTTCTTCCCTTAAATCTTGGAATTAGTAACATTTTCCCTTTATTATTAGCCTCTGGGGGCTTCGACATTCTTTGTAGTTCCTTTAATCATACCTATAACTCTACCAGGAGTCCCTACATTAAAGCCTCTGGAATTGTGCTGTCCTATACAATAATCACTGCAATTTAAATTGCAATAATTAAATACAATTTGGGACTTCCCTGGTGGTCCAGTGGTTAAGAATCTACCTTGCAAGGAAGGGACACTGGTTCAATCCCTAGCGAGGGAACTAAAATCCCACATGCCTTGGAGCAACTAAGCCTGAGAGCCACAACTAGAGAGTCCTCACTACACAACAAAAGACCCCTCATGAAGCAAGGAAGATCTTGTGTGGCACAACTAAGACCTGATGCAGCCAAATAAAATTAATTAAAAAAAAAAGCCACTGGCCCAAGCCATCCCTCCATTAACCCCCATGGAGTCATTCTGGCTACTCCTTCAGGAAATTCCAGAAGGTTCTACATTCCTGCTACTGATGGGTTTATACCCAGATAGCAACTGGAGAATGGAATGGAAACCCACTCCAGTATTCTTGCCTGGAAAATTTCATGGACAGAGGAGCCCGGTGGGCTACAGTCCATAGGGTCACAAAGAGTCAGACATGACTGTAGCAACTTAGCAGCAGCAGCAGTATTATCACCACCAAGGCAATTTCAAGAACAATCAGAAGACAAACCTCCAGTGGGCTTCAGGTAGGTGTTACATGTCCTGCTTCCTTGTAAATCTCAGAATAGCTGGTGGCTGTAGAGCCACATGTAACCTGCTGTAACTGCGCAGGACCCTATGGGCCTTCCTAGGATTGCTCCCTGCCTCCTACCTATCCTCTGCCTGCCTCTTTACTGTAGAAAAACGTCAGCCTCCGAGGTATTCCCAGAGTCCCACAGAATAAATTTAAAATGAGAAAATGCAGAAGCAAAGGAAAATAGTCAAACAAGACAACATAATAGTAGTTTAGGCATTAAAGAAAGTCAAGGACCTTTAGTTCCCTTTCTTATCAAGGGCTACAGATAATCCTTGGATCTATTTTGCAGATACTTTCTATTTGCAGAAACCCCTCCAGGTAGAAGAAGTTCACTGTATATTGCCCACAAGCATGTAGACCCCAGATAGGTTGGAACCAGAAGGCTGATGATGCTGACTTCGGTTACCTCACTGCAAACCAATCAGAAGAATGACCACATGCTGATCTTGGACCCTGCAATCCTCTCTTCAACATGTAGCTGCTTCCTCTTTCCCCTATACAATCTCCAAGCAAAAACTCGGGGAGTGGGGAGTTGGTTCTTTGGGACATGAGTCCACCTTCTCCCTTGGATTGCCAGCTTCCTCAATAAAGGTGTCTTTCCTTATGTAGCACTTGTCTTGTATTGGACTCTTGAGCAGCGAGCAGCCAAAACTAAGTTCAGTAACAAGCCCATGGCCATGACACTCAAGGACTGGCTCCTTCCGCCACGCCTGTTTCCCCACGCCTGCCTCTAGCCCACATGGCATGGGTGCCCACGAACACCGAGAATGGGGGCTTTCTGCTGGCCTCTGTGGAGAACTCTGAGGACATTTGTAGAAAACCAAAAGCTGCCCTCTACTGTCTCAGCTGCCACTGATCTGGGGGCACAAGGTGGGGCTGGGCTGAGGTGCCACATAGTGTAATGAGAGAGCCTGCCTGGGGCTCTGATCAGAATGCAGTAACAGGGGCTGGATATACCTACTTTTTATATTAAAAATTTTTTTATTTTTAAAAATATTTATTTATTTGGCTGCATTGAGTCAAAGTGGACAAGGTTGGGATCTTTCATTGCAGCATCTAGGCTTCTCCATTTGAGGCACTTGGGATCTAGTGTGTTCAGGTTCAGTAGTTGTAATGTGTGGACTTGGTTATCTCTCCTCATGTGGGATCTTAGTTCCCCAACCAGGGATTGAACCCGCATCTCCTACATCTCCTGCATTGCAAGCAGATTCTTTACCCACTGAACCATCTGGGAAGCCCTCCAGTCCTGTCTAAAGAATTGTAAAAGCAAGTCTTGAAAGCATCAAACTGTTTTCAAGGCACTATGACACCACCCCCCACTTCCAAACTTCTTGGCAAGTAATAAAACTGGTTTTTAATCAATTAACTAATTTTGGTTGCACTTGGTGCTCTCGTTGCTGCGTATGGGCTTTCTTAAGCTGTGTGCATGGGCTCAGCTGTCCCCCAGGCCTATGAAATCTTCTCTGACCGGGAATCAAACCTGTGTCCTCTACATTGACAGGCGGATTCCCGGGACCACCAGGGAAGTCCCAATATAACTGTTTTTGAGAACAAAGTTCAAAATATTTAAAGGAGGAGGTTGCCACCTATGCTTGAGTAAGGAGGTCAGAAAATTCTCTCCCCAAAAGTAACTATAAATCTGGGCAAAACAGACAAAACAGTCACTTCAGAGCTCTGAAACTGACCAAACGCATGCCCCAATCTAAGAAGGAATTGACTTGAAGTCTGCTCAACTTTGAGTTAGAACTGGGAGAGGCTGTTCTTGTGTTCTTGCTTGAGGCTGCTTCATCTCACCTCATCCCAGCTGCCCAGGTGGGACAGTGCTGACGGCCAGCAGATTCACTGATGAAGGGGGCTCAATGGATTCAGAGATGCAGACAGTGCCCACGCCAAGCAATGTTGCTGGTAGAAGTAGCCAAATTGGGGGTGTGCAAGTGAGAAGAGCTGATGCTTTTACTAGCCTGATTCTGTGGTTGAGGCTGAGGTACGCATACTCCTCATTGAGGCTGTGTGCATTTGCAGTGGAGGGCAGGGAGGCCCACTCCATCCTTCCACGCTTGGCTAACCCTGAGGCCACATGAGCAGAGAAGCTTCAAAAGGGCTCAGTGGAAAGTAAAGCTGGGGCCAACCTGAAAACAGCTTGAACTTTGTACTCTCCTACCCACACACAGATCTGTTGGCAGAGAACAGAATTCTCACTAACGCGAGGTAACTGCGTATAGCCTCCATTCAATAAGTGGCTGACCATTGACACTGACACAGAGGTCTTCCTAGGAACCCAAGCTTAAAAATAAAAACATCAGTTGGTTAAAAAACAAAACACAAAAAAACAGGGTACAGACTACGGCCACACACCAGAAGGAGGCAGATTTCACAGATACCAGGCTAATTATTAAACAAACAAACAAACCAGACAATAACAACCTTTAGGGGACATCAGTCCAAACTCAGTGGGGAAAAAAAAATGTAATAGACCAAGACTTTGAAGTACCTATTATAAATATGTTCAAAGAACTCACAAAGAAAAGTATGACAACAGAACAAAGACTCAAAGCATGACAATGAATCAAAAATAGATCATCTTGAGAAGGGGGAGAAATCATGGGTTTTTTTCAAAGGAAAGAAGTTCTGATACCTGCTACAACATGGATGAAACTTCAAAACAGTATGCTAAGTGGAATAAGTCGGACACCAAAGGGCAAATTCAGAGAAATAGAAAAAATGGAGACTACCAGGGATTGGAGGGAGAGAGGAATGGGGAGTTTTTTGTTTAGTTAGGGTACAGAGTGTCTGTTAGGATGATGAAAAATTTCTGAAGGACTTCCCTGGCAGTTCCGTGGTTAGGAATCCGCCTGCCAACATGGGAGACAAAGGTTTGATCCCTGGTCTGGGAAGATTCCACTTGTCGTGGAGCAACAAAGCCCAGAAGCCACAACTACCAAAGCTTGAGCGCCCTAGAGTTCATGCTCTGAAACAAGAGAAGCCACCGCGATGAGAAGCTTGAGCACTGCAACTAGAAAAAGCCCACACATACAGCAACAAAGACTCAGCACAGCTAAAACTAAATAAATACATAATTTTTAAAAATTAAAAAAAAAACAGGCCATAAAGTGGGTCAGATCTCTCACCAAAAATCCTGGCTAAACTTCAGGATCACACAGACCTGGGTTCTATCACTCTATCATCTTCAGATTCTTCAACATGGGGCAGGTCAGTTTTCCTCACCTCTCTGAGCCTCATTTTTCTCATCAGCAAGATGGGGGAAATATGTAGCTAACTAGTAGGTGGTTGGGAAGATGAATCATAATACTCCTAACTTATTTAGATACTTAAGAAATGTCAGAAATTCCCTAGTGGTCCAGCAGTTGGCACCCTGTGCAGCACTTCGGAGGGCCTGGGTTCGATCCCTGATCTGGGAACTAAGATCCCACAAGCTGCAAGCCATGACCAAAAAAGAAAAGGAAAAGAAAAACAGAGATGTCAAATGACTTCCTCTTCTCTTATCAGATGGAGATGGGTTTAGAGTAGGAAGTTTGAGTCAGATAAGAGGCCTTTAGGTCAGAGGGCAAAAGCCCACATCACATCCAAGTGACCATGAAGAGCTTGAAATAAGAGAAATGTGTCCAAAACAGGGAGCCACAGGGCCGGACGCCACAGAGTTGAGTTGGGCAGAGACATGCAGGGCAGTGGGTGGAGAGCAGGAAAGTGAGAGCAAGAACGATAGCATCAGAACAGGAAGAGCAGATGCTGCCCAAGCAAATCTCAGACAGCATCAGCATCTGCAGCTAGATTTTACACACTTGTCACATGCAGGATTTACACAGGGAAGGTGTTAGTTGCTCAGTCGTGTCCAATTCTTTGCAACCCCATGGACTGCAACCCACCAGGCTCCTGTGCGCATGGGATTAACCTGGTAAGGATACTGGAGTGGGTTGCCATTTCCTTCTCCAGTGGATCTTCCCAACCCAGGGATGGAACCCGGGTCTCCTAAACTGCAGGCACTACACCATCGGAGCCCCCAGGGCAGCTGTGGCTTACACAAGGAGGTGTGCCTGACCTACAGGGCAGGCTGAGCCAGACAAGCCTCCTGGAGAACGAGGGTAGTGTCAGCCCCCAGCCAGCCAACTGGAGATATGAGCTGGGATGTTCCCCCTGAAGGAGGCTGGTGGTGGTCTGGGAAGTGGTGAACCTACCACAGTGAAAGTGTATCATTGAACTTGGGGAATAGCCAAAAAGGACCAGGAGCAGCCCAGCCTCTGTGGGGAGTTCAGAAATGGCTACTGACGTTGTCCATTATCCACCCTGGGATCATGCGCAAAACGTACACGCTCTGACTCCACGAACTGCAGCCCACCAGGCCCCTCTGTCCATGGGATTTTCCAGGCAAGAATACTGGAGTGGGTTGCCATTTCCTCCCCCAGGGATCTTCCCAAAACAGGGATCAAATCTGTGTCTCTGTGTCTCCTGCATTGACAGGCAAATTCTTTACCACTGAACCACCTGGGAAGCCCTCCGTGTGTAAAACATGTGCTATTAAATCCACTCTTGAGGGAATTCCCTGGCAGCTCAGGGGTTAGGACTTTGCACTTTCATTGCTGAGGACACAAATTCAATTCTGGTCAGGGAACTAAGTTCCTGAAAGCTTCTGGATATGGCCAAAAACCAACCAACCCACCCTTGAGAGGAATTCCTCTTGGGTCTCAGCATCAGGAAGAGATGGGCATCTCCAGGGCTCCAGCTTGGTTCTGGCTGGGAGCAGAGTGGAAGGCAGGCTGCCAGGTTCAGGCCTCCCCACTGCCTAGGAGCCTGGGGTCCAGTGACTGTGCAATGAGGCGTCAAGCCAGCCAGGAGGGTCTAGAATGGAGGGCACGTGTGTCAAAGTTATGAATATACCAAACCTCCTCAGGCTTTGTGGATTCTGACTCTTCATTAATCTTAACCCCTTTTGGGGCTCCTTCCCAGACCTCATCTCCCTCAGGACCCCACCAGAGGCCCAGGGCAAAGTGTGATACCCTGGAGTATCCAGACTCCCCTCCCTGAATCCTGCTATTCTTCCAGAAAACAGCCTGCAAGAGGCTGCATTTCAGAGGGGCAGGTGTCCCATGCGGTAATGACACCTGCAACTTTGACCTTGAACTCTCCTGTAAATCTGCCCCTGGCTCAACGATACCCTCAGGAGTTAGAATGAAACGACCCCTCAGCCCTGCCTCCTTGGAAGATGCTTGGCCTTCCCAGGCGGCCCAGTGGTAAAGAACCTGGCAAGCTATAGTCCATGGGGTCACTAACAGCCAGACAGGACTGACTGAGCAACTGAACAACAAAGCCCTGCTCGTCCTCTAATCTTGTCAGAGACCTCACCTGTGAACCACGTTATAAATCCCACATTAAATTCTGCCGGGTTGGAGCACATAGTTTTTAGAGGCAGAATCCCAGCGTGTCCCCCTTTGTCTGGCAAAGTAATAAAGCTCTCCTTTTTCTATTCCACCCAAAACTCTGTCTCCGAGATTTGATTTAGCACTGGGGTAGAGAGGCTGAACTTTTGGTAATGGAGCCTGGAGCTGAGGGAGGCAGCGGGGAAAAGATACGTGGAGGTGGAAGGGCTGATTCAGGCCAGGCCATAGGAAACCCATCAGCTTCAAGTTTTCAAACTTGATCTTGAGGGCAATGAGGAGGCTTGAAAAGTTTCAATGAGGGGCTTCCCTGGTGGCTCAGTGGTAAAGAATCTACCTGCCAATGCTGGAGATGCAGGTTCAATCCTTGGGCCGGGAAGATCCTTCACGCTGCAGAGCAAGTAAGCCCGTGCACCACAACCACTGAACCTGTGCCCTCAAGCCCGTGTACCCCAACTACTGAAGCCCAACTGTCCTAGAGCCTGTGCTCCACACCAAGAGAAACCACAGCAATGAGAAGCCTTCACAGCTCAACTAGAGAGCAGCCCCCTACTCACTACAACTACAGAAATGCCTGCACAGCAATGAAGACCCAGCACAGCCATAAATAGATAAAAACCAATTCCATTTATATAACATAAAAAAGATGTAAGTACTTAAAAACAAGTTTCAGTGAAAGACAAGGTTCTTCACTTCTGTCTTCCTCTTCCAAACCCATAACCCATATTGAGTCATAGGGGAAATTTCAGACAAGTCCAAATTTTAGGAATTTGACCATAAACCATACCAGCACTCCTCAAACTGGTCAAGCTCAGTGAAAACAAGTCAGAGGAGCAGTCAGAACAGAGAAGGCTAAGGAGACATGACAACTAAATGTACCGTGGTGTTCCAGACAGGATTCTGAAACAGAAGGGGGATGTTACGGAAAGTTAGTAAAACATAAATAAAAGTTTAATCCATCCACACAATGTAGTAATATAATAATTCATCCACACAGTGGAATGTTACCCAAAATAAAGGAGAATAAAGTACTATTACACGTTACCTCGATGAATCTTAAAAACATGCCAAGTATAAGAAGCACACACAGAAAACACATTAGACCACATATGGGATGATTCCATTTGTGTGAAATGCCCAGAACAGGCAAACCTCCAGAGACAGGAAGTAGGTTAGAGGCAGGCAGGGGCTGGAGGGTGAGTGGGGATGGGGAGAAATGGGGGAGGAACCACTGCTGGGGGGGTTTCTCTTAGACAAAATTCTAAAATGAGGTTGTAACAATACTTTCGCAACCCTACGAATGTACTAAACACAATGGTACTTTAAGTGGGTGGATTCTATTGCAATAAAGCTATTTAAAAATAGTGATGTCAAAAACAAAAACAACAAAAAATAGTAACATTGGCTCATGGGTTAACAAATGTGCCACTGAAAGATGTTGACAATAGGGGAAACTGGGTGTATGCTCTGTACTATTTTTGTAAATCTACGAAACAATTTTAAGATACAAAAAGCTTATTTATATAAAAATTATATAGTGATTTCCCTGGACCTTCAGTGGTTAAGAAGCTGTCTGCTAATGCAGGGGCAATGCAGGTTTGATTCCTAGTTTGGGAAGATTCCACATGCTTCAGGGCAACGGAGACCCCACAACTTTTGAGCCTGTGCTCTGGAGCCCATGAAACACAACCCCTGAAGCCCGAGTGCCCTTAAGCCCGTGCTCTGCAACAAGAGAAGCCTGTGCACCGTAACAAAGAGTGGCCCCCACCCACTGAGAACAGAGAAAGCCCATACAAAACGAAGAGCCAGTGCCACCAAAAATAAACAATAAAAACAAGGGGAAAAAAAAAGACTCTGCACCTCCAATGCAGTGAACGTGAGTTCGATCCCTAGTCAGGGAACTAAGGTCCCACATGCTGTGCAGGGTATGGCAAAAAAATATCATATACTCACATGTAAAAATTATATATATGTATACACACACACACACACATATATATATATATACAGTTTGGTTTAAGGCAAAGGAGTTAAGTGTTGATAGGGGCTTGAAATAGGGACATGGCCAATGAAGAATTGAGTGAGGTTTAAGACAGGGAGAGGCATTCAGCTGGATGGAGTGCTAGTTTCCTATTGAGGCTGTTAACATGTGACCTCAAACTTAACACAGCACAATTTTATTAGTTCTAGCAGTGGTCAAAAGTCCCAAATGGTTTCACTGGGCCAAAACCCACAGTGGAGCTGAGTTTCTTTGTTCCAGCATCTACAGGTACCTGCATTCCTTGGTATCTGGCCCCATCTTCCAGCTGCAAAGCCAGCAGGTGTAAAATCACCTCCCGCTCACTTTGACCCTCCTCAGTTCCATTCACTTAATAGGACCCACATGAACATACTGGGCTCGCCTCACTAACCCAGAACACATCATTAACGTAATCATGTTTGCAAGCTCCCTTTTGCTAGACAGCCGTGCATTTACAACTTCTGAGGCTTGGGATGTGGCCATTTGGGGGGGCTATGAATCTGCCCACACCTGTTGTCCTCAGGGATGTAAACACAGAAGGGATGTCTGTGTCCACCCAAAGCTCAGGAGCTTTGGATGGAGCCTGGGATGCCTGCAGGATATCTGGGGGAACTTCCCCTTGGCTTCCATCTATTCACCAAACACTACTCACCTCCCATGAGTCAGTCACCAGGAATATAAGTATGAAACTGTATTTCATTGATTCTAAAACATCTGTTTTTTCACTTTGGAACATATCTGAAATAAGGATGCAGCTTTGATTTTAATCAATGACATATTACAACTGCAACAGGCAGGGCTTTCTTTCTAACACATGAAGACATCTTACAACTGAAGGTATCTTGAAGTCAGTGAAATCCAGGTCTGGATGAAGCACTAAAGTAGGCCCCACTGCTTTAGACATTATTATAGTAGATAGCTGCCTCACTAGAGTCAAGTACCCCCACCCAGCCCCTCCACCCTTTCCTGGTTCTCGGCCTGCCTCCTTTTGCCCCAGGATGCCCGTTACCCCATAGCTCTGCTGCTCAACTCTTGGCTAACTGACGCCACCAGAACCACGGCCACACCCACGTTCAGCTCTAACACATGAACTGGTCCGTGAACTGGGCCCTCTCCCCAGGTGTAACCTCGAGTTGGGCCCTGTGGTTTTCCACCTGGATGCACATGGGAAACACCTGGAAAACACTTGGGAGCTTTTCAAAGACACAGGCCATCCCTAGACCAAATCATCCATAATGTCTGAGGAGTGAGGTTACAGTTCCCCATAGACTCCAACAGAGAGCCAGGTGGAGAACTAATTGGTATGAGTGAGGAGAGGCATGAGGCAGCACCAATGGGAGGTGGAAAGTGTTAGGTCCAGACTATACAATGACACCTATCGGTCTTCCTCCCAGTCCTCCCCAGACGCACTTTGAATGGAGAGGACCAGCCCAGTTCTGGCAGTTTCCTAAAGGAACTAAACTGAGTCAAATATATCGTAGGAGCCCAGGAAATGTAAGCTTCACAGACTCCAAGGCCAGTCAGAAAAGGCCTGGTGCCAAGAAAGGCCTTCGAAGGGAGTCCACTAAGTCGGGGACAGTCCTCTGAATGTTTGCAAGCTCCCTTTTGCTAGACAGCCGTGCATTTACAACTTCTGAGGCTTGGGATGTGGCCATTTGGGGGGGCTATGAATCTGCCCACACCTGTTGTCCTCAGGGATGTAAACACAGAAGGGATGTCTGTGTCCACCCAAAGCTCAGGAGCTTTGGATGGAGCCTGGGATGCCTGCAGGATATCTGGGGGAACTTCCCCTTGGCTTCCATCTATTCACCAAACACTACTCACCTCCCATGAGTCAGTCACCAGGAATATAAGTATGAAACTGTATTTCATTGATTCTAAAACATCTGTTTTTTCACTTTGGAACATATCTGAAATAAGGATGCAGCTTTGATTTTAATCAATGACATATTACAACTGCAACAGGCAGGGCTTTCTTTCTAACACATGAAGACATCTTACAACTGAAGGTATCTTGAAGTCAGTGAAATCCAGGTCTGGATGAAGCACTAAAGTAGGCCCCACTGCTTTAGACATTATTATAGTAGATAGCTGCCTCACTAGAGTCAAGTACCCCCACCCAGCCCCTCCACCCTTTCCTGGTTCTCGGCCTGCCTCCTTTTGCCCCAGGATGCCCGTTACCCCATAGCTCTGCTGCTCAACTCTTGGCTAACTGACGCCACCAGAACCACGGCCACACCCACGTTCAGCTCTAACACATGAACTGGTCCGTGAACTGGGCCCTCTCCCCAGGTGTAACCTCGAGTTGGGCCCTGTGGTTTTCCACCTGGATGCACATGGGAAACACCTGGAAAACACTTGGGAGCTTTTCAAAGACACAGGCCATCCCTAGACCAAATCATCCATAATGTCTGAGGAGTGAGGTTACAGTTCCCCATAGACTCCAACAGAGAGCCAGGTGGAGAACTAATTGGTATGAGTGAGGAGAGGCATGAGGCAGCACCAATGGGAGGTGGAAAGTGTTAGGTCCAGACTATACAATGACACCTACGGTCTTCCTCCCAGTCCTCCCCAGACGCACTTTGAATGGAGAGGACCAGCCCAGTTCTGGCAGTTTCCTAAAGGAACTAAACTGAGTCAAATATATCGTAGGAGCCCAGGAAATGTAAGCTTCACAGACTCCAAGGCCAGTCAGAAAAGGCCTGGTGCCAAGAAAGGCCTTCGAAGGGAGTCCACTAAGTCGGGGACAGTCCTCTGATGCACTGTGTAACCTCCAGTGAGACACTGCCCATCTCTGGGCCTGTGCAGACTGGCCCAGGTGGCCTTGAAAGTCGTTTAGGTGCCAACATTGAGTTTAGACTTTATCTCAGAGACCATTTCTATCTGCTTCTAAGAAGTCTGAGACAGCGGGGAGCAAGCCAGCAAGCATCAGCCTTTCTGCTCACTCCCAACAGATGTCTCAGCCCATCCAAGCCTCAAGATTCTACTTCTGGGTCTCTATCCTATATTGGTTACAAGGCAGAACATCTTAGGTCTTTGAAGCCAAAGACCTAAGAACAGCAAAACGGGAACCCCCAGGGGATTCTGGAGAATAGCACGTGAGTAGAGAGATTTTTTAGCTGAGAACAAAGTCCGGATTGGGAGGCCACAGGACACCTGACAGGCCCGGCCCTGCCCCAAGGATTGGGAAACAAAGGTGAGGTGGTTTGAGAGACCAGAGAAAAACTTCCAAGGAGGACATTCACGAGAGCACATGCTAAGGGCAAGAACAAGTCCAAAGGGACCTGGAAGAGGTTCCTGGCTCCAGCTTCTGGCCATCAGCACAGCCAAGGCCCCTAATACAGAGCTAAAGGCTTTTATTGGGAAAAGGAAGTTGACTGAAAAGTGGCCCCCAACATCTTCACTGCCTGAGGCAGCCGGGGCCTCCTCCACAGAGTCCAGCAAAGAAAGGACCACCAAACCGGGCCCTCAGGAGGCTCAGGTGTAGAGGTCAAAATCAATCCGTTTGGAGTTGTAGAACTGGCCACCCGGGGGGTCCAGCTTCCGGCAATAAACGCCATCTGGGAAGTAGCTTCGTTCACCCAGGTCTGTAGGAAGAGAGGGCAGAGCTAGGAGAGGACTGATGGGGTGAGGGGAGGGAAAGAAGAGGCACAGCAAAGTAGAGAGGAGCTTACCTGCATCTGGGTGCTGGTGAAGGGCCCGTACAGCTCAGCATCCCCTGTGTTCTCCCACTTATATTCCCACATCACGTCTGCCAGACCACCTCCGGGTGACTCTGCTTCTAAAATAACAGGCCAAGTCATTTGGGCCTCCAGTGGCCTGCCCCCTGCCCACAACCCCGCCTCCTCTGCCCTTCAATCTTACCTTCCCTCTGGGCAGGGGTTGGGGTCTCCAGCTCCCCTTCCGTCACTTCCTCAGCAAACATGTCCAGGGAGGGAGGCGGTGTGGGGTCACGGGGTCCCAGGGTCTGGCACGCCAACCCCTTCAGTCGCATGGCCAACCGTTCCCTTGTCTCCTGATACACTCCCAGGTTGCCCTGGGCCACCATCTGGTCAGCCAAGCCGGAAAGCCGGTCGAGGCGCTGGGGGGAACTGGGCCGCCTGGGCCCCTTGCTGCCTTCTTTGCCTCCCCCTCGGGCTCCCAGACGCCTCAGTGCCCCAGCCACTGTCTCTCTTGGCAACATCAGTTCCAGAAGGCCCTCCAGGAGGGCTTGGGTGCTCATTGGCGTCTGGCCCAGGCTGTCCTCCTCTGAGTCTGATGGCGGCTGCTGATCAGGTGGCCGCTCCCTGATCTTTACCTGCAATGGGAAAACAGGAAGGTTTTATTTCTGACAAACTGCCAGCAAGGCCCAGGCCCAGCCATGCTAATCTCCAGGCCTCACCCAGTCAATGTTATCCAGCCAGCTATCTCGGATTTGAGCATCTCGGTTCAGGAAATAGTTGCCGTCTGCATCAAAGTGGCCTTCCTCCATCTCTTCCTGCAAGTTGAAGGGTGTGATCCGCACACCTCCCTCACTGGGGAGTGTGGCTGCTTCCTGACCTGCACCCAGACACAAGAATCCCATGCTAGGCATGCAAGACATGAGCCTCCCGTCTCCACGGCCCCAGAGGTCCCTATTTGTTCCCCGAGCAAAAAGTCAATTCTTGGTACAGTTCACCTTCCACATCCTCTGAGGCCAAGATGTCATATTTGCTGGACCCTTCCTCCTCCTCCTCCTCCTCCTCATCGCTGTCCAAAGAGTGTTTGCCTTTGAAGCGGCTCCCGGGACCCCCTACCCCAGCTACAGGGTCCACCAACTGTGGGCAGGAGACAGAAGTGGAGAAAGAAGCAAGTTACTGGCTATGATCCCAAATACTCTAGGATCTACACTCAAACTGAAAATCTTGCAAAGCCATATCTCAGAAATAGGCGGAAAAGCTGGCCCTTTCCATCCTTTCTTTGTTCCTCCAGATCTCTTTTCTGGCTTCTGATTTATTTTTTTTCTCCCTTCACACAGCCACAAAACAGAGGAGTCTGGCCCCCTCACCTTTTTCTTGGGGACACTGATTTCATCCTCGTCATCATCTCCCACGCCTTGGAAGGTCACTTTCCTCTTTGGCATGACTGGACAGAAGGGCTTTTCCAAACTGAGCAGAGGGAAAGGGTGCAGATTAAGGGAACTGAGGAGGCAACTCCCCGCGAGGGGGGCCCCTGCACAACAGATCTTTTACTTGGCGGGTACTAGATCCACTTTGGGAAGGGAGGGAGTAAAGAATCAGGAGCCGAAAGGGGAGCTGGCAGTCCAGAAACCCCCCGGGACTTAGCTTAGCATCTAAAAGAGCCGCTGGAGCGGAGACGCAAGAACGGACGGGCGGAGGAGCTTCTACGGGCACCCCCACCCTTGACGAGAGGAGACGGGCTCCCCCACGTGACCACCCTTATTCCAGGACCCAGCAGTGCTGGGCGCGATATGCTTCGCGGGCAAACACCCGCTCCACCACCCCCAGCTTCCTCGGAACCCGAGGGGACCCGGCGGACCCAGGACCTAGCGCCCTGGCAGCCCCGCTCCTCCCTGCGCCGAACTCCCAACTCCGCGGGGTGAATCCCAACTGTCTTGGGCTGTGTACAAATTAGAAAGGCGGCAGGGCCACGGGGACACCAGCAGTCCCGCCGGCACGCGCTCACCTAAAGATCCAGGAAAGGTGGGGGAAGAAAGGGAGAGAGGGTTTCACCAGGGCTACATCCGGGCCACCCGCCCACCACCACCCGGAAGAGAACTGTGGAAGGCGTCGGGGAAAGCCGGAAGTGGCTTCACTCGGGTTAGATCAACAACTGAAGGAGCGGGCGGAAGTACGCGCCTCACGGGGAGAGACGCCCCCTCCCAGAAGTGACGCGAGCCGTGTGGGGCGACTATGGTGAGAAGAGCGGACACTCGAATGCCTAGACCCTGGTCGGACGAGGATGGCCGGAAATGGTCTCGGCTTCCTCCTACAACACTAGAGGCTCTGAGGAGAAAGGGGCGCCCAGGTTCACGATGGAGGAACAAAGTCCCAGCAGGGCCGGTGGGTTCCTGCCCTCCTTTTCCCCACGGCTGGCTCTGTGCCTTTCATCATCTCATTAGAAATCCTGCCTTCCTACTCTTGGCGTCCAGTTGTCCGCCCTTTGCTCGTCCGAGGTGTAGCCTTGCTGTTGTCCCAGAGGTTCTCCTGGAGGCTCCTGGGACTTTCCGAACCCAGCTCCTTTTAGGACCCAGGGGAAGTCTAAAATCAGCCGCCTCCTATCCCCTGGGCAAGTTCCTGGTTTCTGAGGTGGGAAGAGTCAAAAATAGGAGAGGTGGCAGTGGCACCTGTTCCCAGTACCGAGGCCTTAAGTCCCTTGTGCCCTCATCTCAGGTAGGCCTGGGAAAGGGCCGTAGTGGATGTCCACCAACCCCAAACAGGACCCCAGCCCTCCAGTCCTGCCCAGGTTTTGTAATTTGGCCCAAGGGGCAGAGCTGAGGTTGGGAGGTGGGTGGAAGGTCCCTCTTGAGAACTCGAGTTTGAATCCCTCTAGAACAAGACCAAGACAGTGCCCAGAAAGAGCCTACTGGAGCCAGAGGAGGGCAGTGCGGGGGTACCCCGGATAACCAAATGCACCACTCCTTTTTCTGCTCCTAGGGTTTCTTCCCACAGTGGGCTACCATGAGACTGCACCGAAAGTCCGTGCTCCGTTTCTTCCGTGGGTACAGAACACAGGCTCCAGACCGGGAGGGCATCCTGCTAAAAAGGGGGGCCCGAAATACCAGTTATCAGCGCCGCTGGTTCATCCTTCGAGGAAACCTCCTCTTCTACCTGGAACACCAGGCTGACCACACACCCCTGGGTCTCATCCTATTAGAGAACTGCCAGGTGGAGCCACGTCCTGGAGCCACAGAACCCTATGCCTTTACCATTCGGACTCCAGGGGGAGAAAGTGGGCGGGCCTACAGGCTGGCAGCAGAAAACCGGGAGGAGCTGAGAGCCTGGCTGTGGGCGTTGGCGGGAGCCACCTGGACGCGGCTGGCTGAGCTGCTACGCCCCCTGGAGGCCCAGTATCGGGAGCTGTGCCAGGCAGCTGGCCAAGAGCCCGGCTCACCCCCAGAGGACTGTGGCTCCCCAGCCACCCCCAGGACCCTCTTCAGCTTCCAGGAGTTGCACGAGCACTTTGGAAAGGAGATCCGGATGCTGCAGGCTGTCCACAGACAGTTCCAGGAGGCCAGTGACAGCGGAGGCAGCAGATCCCCAGCAGGTGGAGGTGAAGCAGGAATGCAAAAACTGTTGATGAGCACTAATAGACTAAAGGCCCAAAGGTACCTGCCAAGACCAGTCACCAGCTTCCAGAGACACCCAGATCCTTGCTAACTTGTCACTCCCTCTCTCCTTGTCCTTACTTTAACCCCACTCATCAAATAACAAGGCAAAAGACAGGCCCAGGTACAACAGCAGGTTCTTTGCCGGTTCCTCAAAGCGCCGCACAGGGTGGGGGCAGAGACAGAACAACATGTAAACATTGGGTTCCACCCCCCTGGGGCTCAGGGGAAGACCCCTTACCCAGGAAGGGGCTGGAGGGTTGGAAGGGACAAAGTGAAAGGTAGGGGCCCTGGTCAGACAAAGCAGGGGAGGCCTGAGAATACAGAGAAAGGTGGGGGAAGAGGAAGGAGAGCAAGGAGGGTGGTGGTGGGAGACATTTCCTGTTCCAGTGCGTGTCCCCTTAAATAAACTAGAGTGTAAGAACACTGGAGAGGGAGAACCAGAGAACAGAAGATGGAGTGAACACCCCCACCCCGGGCCAACCAGGTCCTCTGTACATAATTACAACACAGAGATGTCCAGAAGGAGAGCAAGAAGAGCCTGGGCCCCCAACCAGGAACTGGGGGAAGACAGGCAGGACTGAAGGGGGTAAAGGAACCCAGCTTTACTTCATGGGTAAGGGGAGTGAGTGGAGTGTAAGAATCTGAAAACTGCTGACTCCCACTGCCACAAGTCACCCCTGTGGTGACCAAAGGCCAATCAGGAGGGCGGCCCTGGGAAATGACCTCAGTTGGGCCGAGCTGGAGGTGAGGTGTCCACTGCTTCCCCAGGGAAATGCAGCTGCCCCCCGTTCTGACTGTCCTGGCCATGTGGGGATCAGTGGCTGGCATGAAGACGGGGAACAAGCCACTTTCCTCGGAAAGAGGACAGCCTGCCAAGGGCAGGCTGGGAGCAGCACCCCAAGCTAGGTCTGCTCTTGGCTGACGGAAAAGAGGGGGCCATGCAGTCCAGCCCCAGGGCAGAAGTCAGAAGTACGCATCCTGCCGGGCCTCTGATGCTGAGGACCTGTCCCCGCCATCCTGGGGGGCAGGCGGTCCATCTGCCTTTCGACGGAGCGAGAGCTTCCTGCCCTGGGCCTTCTTCTCTTGCTTCTGCCGCTCCTTCTCCTGTTTCAGCTGCTCCTTCTCCTGCTTCTGCCGCTCCTTCTCCTGCTTCTCCCGTTCTTTCTCCTGTTTCTGCCGCTCCTTCTCGCGTTCCTTTTCCTGTTTTTGCCGCTCCTTCTCCTGCCTTCGGGCCTCCTTGCCGCTAGGGGCCAGAGGGGCGCTGTTGCCAGTAGGCGAAGGAAGGGATGGACGCAGTCCCTCGGCGGTGACCACGGGCCCTGGGGCAGGCCCCGCGCTGGCCCTGCGGACGGGAGCGGGTGGGGAGGGGACCCCTCCACCTGCCCGGGAGCCCCGGCTCTTGAGGCCAGGGAGGCTGAGGAGGCTGGAGGAGGGGGCCAGGGGGGGCAGCTGCCGCCGGCGCTCCTCGTGGATGGCCCGGGAACCGTGCAGTCTCCGCGAGGGCCGATACTGCAGCTCGCCCCGGGTTTCCAGCCACTTCTTGAGCTGGGCTGCGTTCTCTCGCTCAATCAGTGCTTCTGTCACTTGGAGGTTGGTCACCTAGATGGAGAAGACATGGGTACCAGGGTGAAGTGGGGGGTGGGGATCTACTGAATTGGGTGTGAGGTACGCTAAGGCCAGGACCTACCTCGTGCACCAGGAAGTCCTCCTGCATGCACTGCTGGGGCAAGTTCCGTAGCTGCTCCATGGTCTCATACATGCCTTGGCAGGAGCGCAGCTTTTCCACCGAGCCCAGCGTGTGCCGCAGCAGCACCAGGGCCACCCGGAAGATGATCTTGACGCCTGCAGGCCCGAAGAGAAGAGGCCATGGGTGATCAGCCTGGGGTCTCTGCCTGGCCTGTTCCGGGGGTACTCACACTCCCCATCCCTGCGTATTGCTGACCCGACAGATGAGGAAGTGGAGGCCCCGAGGAGAAAATGAGCCGCCATGCGTTTTAGGTTCCTGGGAGGTAAAGCAAGCTGTGGCTGGTGGCAGAGCCAGTAAGATCAAGTCTCAGTTTCTCCAGCCCCGAGATGGATCTCAGCCACCATGGAAACCCCAGTCCCCCTACTGGCCTACGTGGCTACAGAAGTACCTTCACAGAAGAACATATCCCAGACCCGGAGCACTGAAGCCCAGGGCAGGGTGCGGGCGAAGATGCACATGAACCACTCTGTCATGTAGAGCACGGGATCGATGCGCTGCCGTCGCAGGTGCCGATGCGCCAGTGGGGAGGCCCGGCGCAAGAGGGCAAAGAAGATCTCTCCGTCCAGCTGAATGGCCTCCTGGAGATGGGATGAACCATGAGAGGCGCCCTGGCTGTGGGCCCCCTGGGGTGGGAATGGCGCTGGCAGTCGGATCCGTGAGGCGGGATCCTCAGCTCAGTGGGAGGGCCCAGAGCAGCTAGCCAGAAGGGCACAGGGTGAGGCCCAGCCCGCCCCGCAGTCCTAGAAACAAGCCATAGCCCCAGGCACACCAGCCTCCACACACTCACCAGCCCTGCGCTGTAGTAACCAGGGAGGTACTTGTCACAGATCTGCACCAGGCACCAGAAGGCTTGCTGAGAAAGACAAGAACAAGGAGGGAGGGGTGGGGCCAGAGGAACAGGGGGCAGGGAGCTCCCCCGTCACCCCTGCAGGCCCAGCCCCTCCCCGACCAGGTCTGGCACCTGCTGACCTCGGCAGGCATGTGCATGAGCAACACCGCAGCCACGGGGGCCTGGGCCTGGCAGTAGCCCTCGTCGGGCCTGTAGATCGTGTAGGCCTTCAGGATTCGATACAGGTCCTGCTGCCTGTGGGCACAGGGAAAGACCATAAGAGCAAGCACAGGACTTGGGAGCTCCCTACCCCCAAACAAGCCCCCACCCAAGCCCCACCCCAGAGCTTGTGCAGGATCAACCCCGGAGCTTTACCACCACGCACCTCATCTAGCCACATTCCTGATCCCGCCTCCTGAACTTAAGCCAGTCTCATATCATCATGGAGGCTTTCTCCCAGGCTCCAGCCTTCCACCCTTGCTGCACACCCACGTGCTCCCTACCCATTCCCACACAGGCTCTGCTTTCTCTCCATCTGCCACCATCCCTAAACCCTCAAGGTCACCTTTTCCAGGAAGCTCTCCTCTGCAGCACTGGCCCTCCTCTGGCACTGTCTGCGTGCTTTAACCTCCCAGCAGGCGCTCTCCCAGGGCAGGGCCCGCCTTATCTGACTGGATTTCATCAGTTTCCCCCCAGGCCAGGGCCTTGGTTCTTGTGGAGTCCTGGGAAGCCAGCTGGGCTTCAGATTTTCCTCTTATCTCTGCATCCAGAAGAATACATGCTCTGCCTCTGATCTGTCCCTTTTGCTTGAGGGTGCTCCATAGCTGTATGAGGGAACTCCAACCCCTCAGCCCCCCATTAGAAAGCAGAGGGCCTGCCACCCCTCCCCACGGCTGGTCATCACATCGTATCAACACTACATTCTGAATTTCACACGTGTCTAGGCCTTCTCTCTGGCTTCCCTGGTGGCGCAGAGTTTAAAGTGTCTGCCTGCAATGCAGGAGACTTGGGTTTGATCCCTGGGTCAGAAGATCCCCTGGAGAAGGAAATGGCAACCCACTCCAGTATTCTTGCCTGGAGAATCCCATGGACGGAGGAGCTTGGTGGGCTACATTGCACGCTTCACAGAGTTGGACACGACTGACTGAGGCCTTCTCTCCACCTCCACAGTTACTGAGCAGCTCAGCCCATCATCTCTTAACCAGGGAAATGTTCATAACCTCTCAGATCTTCTCCCTGCCTCCAGTCACACACTCCTGATCACAGCTTACAACGTTTCTCAAAATTCAGTCACTGAAGTGTGACCTTCATCACCACCCCACTGTTATTTTTTTCTCTACTTTGTAATAACATCCATGAAACAACAAGTTTGATATACTAGTTATTTCACCTAATGTGTATTAAATATGTAACTTCCAAAAGCTCTCACGTTACTTTCACCCACCTGCCTGATTCTGTGCCTCTGCCTCCTCCCACTGCTATGAGTGAACTATTTGTGAATCTGACCAACCACAGCCTTTCCACTGAGTCCCATCCCCTCTTGCCTACACAGGCCATCCTTCCAGCAACCTTCCCATCACTTGGGTATCATCCATTTTTCTCTAACTACAGATGCTGGCAGCATATCATGTCATTTCCTCTAGCTTATAAAAAATAAAAAAGTCTATCTACCCAACTTTCCCCTCTGAATATCACACCATTTCTCTCCTGCCTGTTCAGGCAAACCCACCCAGAGTACAGAGTTGCTATCCTCAGTTTCTTTCCTCCCATCCTCCAGTTGGGCTTTAGTCCTTGCTCCACACAAAACCGCTTTTATCAAGGTCACCAATGACCTCCACATTGCTAAATCCAGAGGCCAGTTTACAGATTTGACTTGACTCGATCCATCAGCAGCAGCTGATCCTGAAACTTCTCTTCACTTTCCTTCCAGGAAACACTCTCCTGGTTTTCCTTCTAGCTTTTCCCAGTCTCCTTTACAGGTCCTTTCCCATCTTCCTATTCTTGAAATGTTAGCGCTGTAGGCTCAGTCTCTCAACACCTTCCTTTCATAGCTACACTTCCTACTTTGATGACTTCATTAGTCCCACGGTCGAGATCTGGTCCCATCTAGAGGCTGACATCTCTCAACTTCCAATTTATCTCCAGTTTAAATACCTCCCAGACTTCTCTGGTGGTCCAGTGGTTAAGACTTCACACTCTATTGATCCCTGGTCAGGGAACTAAGATTCTACATGCCAAATAGCAAAACCAAAAAAAAAAACACCTCTCCCTGGATGTTGTGTATATTGTATATCCAGCTTACCTGGCATCTCACCTGGATGTCCAGTATTTCAAACTTCACATTCACAAAATGAGTTCCTGATATACCCCTCAAGGTTACTTTTCCCCAACCACCCATATCAGTATATTATAACTACATTCATTCTAGTTTCTAAGACCAAGAACCTTAAGAGTCTTCCTTATCTACTTTCTCTCTCACACACACCACTCCACATCTAATCCACTGGCAAATCTTTTGGGCTCTACCTTGAAAATATATTCAGAGTCCAACCCCTCCTCCCCACAGTTCCACTGCTACCACCCTGGTCTATCTACCATTATCTCTGTCTGGGATTATGGCAACAGTCAACCTGGTCTCTGCTTCTGCCCTCTTCTTCAATCGTCTATTCTAACCACAGCAGCCAGAACAATCCTAGGGGTTTTGGGGGGGCAGAGTTGCACAGTATGTGGGATCTTAGTTCCCAACCAGGAATCCCAGGGATCAAACCCATGCCCCTGGCAGTGGACGCATGAGTCTTAGCCACTGGACCACCTGGGAAGTCCCAGAATGATCCTTTTAAAACACAAGTCAAATCAGGTCACTTGTAACCCCATCTCCATTCACATTCTCTATTGGCCTTTCTTGCTTTAAACTCCTCTATTTATTACCATTGTACATATGACATATTTTCATTCTTTGTTGTCTATCCCTACTAAAATATAATAAGCCTGGAGAGGGCAGGAGTTTTTATCTTTCATTCACTGCTATCATCTGTAAATAAAACAATACCTGGAAGATAGCAGGTGCTTGATAAGCACTTGCTGAGAGGATGAACTTAAATTTATCCATGTGCTCCCACAAGGAGCTGAGAACCATCTAAAAACATCTGGCACACTACTAGGGAGCGATATATAGACTTCTTGAGAAAGTTTGGCAAACAGAACAAAAATTGGAAGGGCCCTGGCACAGCATTTAAGGGCCTTTAACTGCTTTGCCAGCTTCAGCAGCTCTCTCCAACGCCACTGCCCAGACAGAGCTTACATAACTCCCCAGCCAGGAAAAACCCTGCCCCTTGCTCTGCTTCCATCTATCCTTCAAAACATCACTCACATGCAACCTCCCCAGTGAGGCTCTGATGTGTCCCACCTCCCTCTCACCAATACCCCTTCGCCACTCCCCCATCACCCCAAGTCAGTGTCTCCCTCCCTGGACCCATCCTTCAGTATGTCTTGACACTCAATTCATGAAAGACCACTCCTGCAGAATTCCTGGGAGGCAAGAACTGCTTTCAGCCCAGACCTGCATCCACCCACCACGGACTCACACAATCAGGTTGCCTTACCCGTGCCCGCCTCGAGCAGCAAACATCTCGTGGAAAGGGAACTGGCGGTGCAGGTCCTTCTCAATCACATCCAGCCACTTAGGGTCCCCAGGAGCCCGTTCCAGCTCCTGCAGTGGGACAGCTGAGATTACCTCAGACTCTGGGGTGACGGATGATGGCCCTCACACAGACTGTGTCAATGGCCCCACACCCTGGAGCTGTGCGCACCTCAAACTTGCCCGGGTTCTGCTCCAGGAGTTCCTTGCTGTTGGACAGGTACTGCCAGGCCTTGGCTCTGAGGGAGGAGGGGATCCCCTTCCGGCAACGCAGCTTTACCTAAGGCACGGTGGCCAGCAGGGGAACAGCTTCAGTGACTGCCACAGCCTCCAAGCCTTCCCCTGAAGCCCTCAGGCTCCCTGGGACACCCAACCTGGCCTTCTATCTTTTAAAGTTACTCCACCCCCAGGCCCAAGAACCACCTACCCACAACATGGCCCAGAGAGCAGGTTAAGTTCCTGGGCTTCCCCAGCGCCTGTGGGCCACCCGGTCCTCCCCACCCCCACCACATCCATGACCCGGCCCACCACAGCCTTCTCAAACCTTCTGGAAACGCCGTGATAGCCACTTATCCCAGTGACTGAACATCTCCAGCCATTTGAGCTCCCGCTGCCGAGCCACATCCACAGGAATGGAGCTCTCTCTGAGGATATGGGGAGTAGGAAAGAAGTCAGTAGCAGCAGTATAAATCCTGATGCTGGAGGAACTGAGGCAAGCCACCTCCCAATCTCCAATGAGCGTCCAGACCACAAACGCATTCTGTGAGCTATCAACACATAGGATGTCTGGTCACTCGGCCCTCCAAGGTCCTAATTCACCACACCGAAAGGAATTCCCTTTGGACGGAATCTACGAACAGAGATGATATTCTCATGTTGGACCTCTGTACAGAAGCTGTGTTCAAATCCCACTTCTGACACATAAAAGTTGGGGAGAGAGTATAGGATATGTATAAAGGATACTTTGTATTGGGGCTTCCCTGGTGGCTTAGATGGTAAAGAACCTGCCCGCAACACAGGAGACACAGGTTCGATCCTTGGGTTGGGAAGATCCCCGGGAGAGGGGAATGGCTACCCACACCAATATTCTTGTCTGGAGAATTCCACGGACAAAGGAGCCTGGCAGGCTACAGTCCATGGGATGACAAAAAGTCAGACCCAACTTAGCAGCTGACACTTTCACTTTCACTTCACATATTTTACATTAGACCTTCACCACTTACTCACTGTGTGGCCTTGGGCAAGTCACTCTCTAAGCCCCAATTTCCTCATTTGTAAGATGGAGGAAAAAACAGTATCACCTAGCACGGCCTCCGTGAGTAACAGCAATTATTATCCACAAAATTAAATACAGAACAAATATCTGTCTCCTTAGAAGCAACTGAGTTTCCTTCTACCAGACTCTTGATATCTCTTGAACCATCTGCAATTTCCTCTACCTCCTCCTCCTTGGAATCACCCCAGATTACCAAGCAAATGAAGCTCTCCTTGCACAGCCTGCTCACTGTCTAGCAAAGCTTCACACTCAAGATACCGCATCAGTCTTAAAAGAGTTACTTGGAGGAGCCAGCATTAGGTGAGTAGAATGGAAGAAAGCACATGTTCCCAGATAGACCTGAGCTCAAATCCCACTTGACTGGGGAGTCTTAGCAAATGAGAATCAAGTCTCTTCCTTAATCTGTTAAAAGGGATGCCACTGCCTACATCACCAAGTTAGGGGAGGACTACTGAGAAACTGTATATAAAGGACTGTTAAATGGAAGGTTTAAAGTTAGTTTCTTTTGTCCCAGAAGCTCCTTAAACTGAAAGGTGATTTCTCATTCATCTCTATCTTAAAAGTCAATTCCAAACTCTACTAAAGGCCAGGAAGAGTAAGATCCCTTTCCGGCCCTCGAAATGTCACAAGCTAGCAGAGGGATGACGGCAATGTGATGAGGGAAACACAATGCCAAAGACTCACGGAAGAAGCAGCTAACTGAAGTAGGGGCAGCAGATTATCAGAGAAGGCTTACTGGAGGAAAGGACATCTGAGGGAAGCCATGAAGGACTGAGTAAAAGATGGCAGGAAAAGGCGAGGAGAAGGGCATTCCTGGCTGATGATACAGCCTGAGTATGAAGGGAGAAAAACTACCATCACTTCAACAGCACACAGCACATGGTGAAAAGCGGGAAAGAGGACCAGAGAGGCTGTCAGGGCTGATAATAAGGAACCTGTGTCCAGGCTAAAGCTTAAACTTTATCCTGTGGACAGTGGGGAGCCTCTGTTTGTAAGAAAAGTTTGTAAGAAAATGTGCCCCACGATCAGCCTGACCTCAGAAGTAAATTCTGCCAGCATGAAGATGGATTTTAGAGGGACAAAACCACAAAGAAGAGAGTTAACACCCAGCACGGTGCCTGGTACACAAGAGGGGCTCACTAATATCCAATTCAAGCCAAGTTCCTTAGGGCAGGATAGCACCATAGGTCACGCGGATCCAAATTATTTGAATGGGGTAATTCACTCAATTGCTCTAATCCTGTTTCTTCATCGTGAATTAGGTACAATGCCTCCGTCATGCATGGGAAAGCACCAGCCTTCCCCACATAGGACCGCAAATGTTGATGCTCAAGATTTTCTGAAATTTTGTTGTTGTTGTTGGATTATACACCCTGTATTCTTTAGAATACCCTCCCACAGGGCTTCCCCCAACACCAGGCAGGTCCCCCTGACCCCAACACACACAGCCATGACTAAATCCTCCTCATTCTCCACAATTCAGTCTGGCTGAATTCCCAGCCTGGGCAAAAGATCCCTCCCCTAGGTGCTCACAAAACCCCGTGACGATCTCCAGGCTAAACCTAACATATGACGTTGAAACCAATGGTTTAAGTATTTGTCTCTCCATCTAGATGATGAGCACCTTGAAAAGCCCATTTGATCCTTAGTACCCAGCACAGGGCCTGGCACCGGGGTTCTCTGGCGAAGCTGTACACTGAACTGACCAGCAGGTTAAAGGGGTACAGGACCAATGGGGAGTATCCAAAGAGAGGAAAGGAAGAAGTCAGAAGTAATTACACCCCCACCTTAGGAGTGACTCAGGCGCCTGGAGGGAACTAGGAAAGAGTAAGCCCGGCTAAAGAGATGAGGAAATGGGGAAGAGGCCTCCCCCACCCCCTTTCCTTCAGTGAAAACACAAGCCTGCTCTTCTGTTTCACAGAGATGCCCTGCCTTCGGGTCTCTCTTCCATCAGACTTCCCCAACGCATCACTCCATCAGACTTAGGGCTACGGGGGAGAGGTGCTTGCATCCCTCCAGACTTTGCCCCTAAGGAACCAACGATCTCTATCAGAACCCCTGTCTGGTCAAACCTCCAGACTATCCGGCCTGTAGCTGGAGATTCCCATCAGGGGGCTGGGACAACCGGAGGGATCATCTCATTCTAGCTTTCACTTCACAGAGGAGGCAAGTGAGGCCCTAACTCCAATGGGGAAGGCACTCAATCAAGGGCGCGCAACACACCACCAAAGGCAAGGCTTAGACTCAAACCTAGAACTCCTGACACCTGGTCTGAACCTTAACAGGCTGGTGCCACAGAAAACCTCAGGATGCTCTAGGCAGGATAGGATCCTTAGGTATCCCACTCCCACTGGTCACTCCCTGGATCCTCCGAGGAGGATGCGCTGAGAGAGTGTAGGCAAGGTGTATCCTTTCCTCCCCATCCCGCCCCACCTCTGCTTCCTTGAAACAGGCCCACTGGGTACTCACAGGCTGCCTGAATACTGGCTGCCCCCAAGGAAGCCGTACTTGTCCGTCTTGCGCAGGGCCAGCCCGTTTATCTCAGAGTCTGAGCCCATGGAGCTCACATCATCCGCCAAGGACTCCAGGGTCCCAGACATGAGGCTCACGGAGTCCAAGTAGCTCAGGGTGTCTGGGGCCTGCCCTCGAGGCCCAGAGATGCCAGGTCCCAGGCTGGACATGGAGCCTAGGTCCTGAGAGTTTTCAGCGGGCTCCGGAGCTGGGGTCACCGTCACGACAGCTACCTGGGCCTCACATGTCCCTGGAGGGCCTGTGCCAGGCCCTGAAGGGTCCTCGGGAGCCTGTCCGGTTGATGCTGATGTTGCTGCCGCAGCTCCATGTCCACTTGTCACCTGTCCTGCTGTCACAGCTGCAACCCGTGCAGTCACACCTGAGGCCACTGTGGTTCCCGGCTTGGGGGCGAGAGGGGGTTTGGCTGTCAGGGCCCCAGGAGCCGTTCTTGAAGGGGTCCTGGTGAGGGTCCCGGGTCCAGGATCGGGTGAGGTTATAGCCTCCTCCGTCTTCAGAGGGTTTGCCCCTGGGGCCTGAGCCACGGACATCTCGGCTCCAGCGACAGCCTCGGGCACCAAGGGCTCCGGGCCGGAGACCTGCGCCCTGGGGGCATCGGGTGAGGCCTCCTGAGGCAGTCCCACCTCCGTGCTGCCTGTGACCGTCGGGCTGGGGGCCGATTCTGAGGTCTGGATCGAACCCGGTACCCATGCGGGCCGCGCCTCCCCGGGGGCCACCAGGGTGACCGGGGCCGAAGTGGCCGTGGTCACTGGCGGCCCCGGAGCCACCCCAGGACGGGCCCGGCCCGAGAGCCGCGGGGCGGCGGCGAAGGGGCCGTGGGGGCGCCATGACGGCGCGGCGGGGCCACCAGGGGCGCCGGGCCCGTCTCCATGTCCGCGGGCCGCCCCTCACATCCCCCCGCAGCGGCGGCCGCAAAAGGCGCCGCCCCTCAGGCCGCTCCGCGCCGCTCGCCGAGGAAAGGGAGAAGGCGAAGGGCGCGGCCGGGCGCGCGCCGGGGTCGAGGGCGGCGCGCGGGCGGCTGCCCAGCGCGCGGAGCCGGGGAAAGGGTCCCGGGGCGCCAGGCGCCGGGGTCTCGCTCGCGCCCTCTACCTCCCTCTCGCTCTCTCGCCGCCGCCCCCTCCCTCCCGCTTTGGGCAAGGGGCCGGCCTCGCGCCTGCGCACACGCCCCGGTGCCGGCCAGGCGGCCTGCGTCTCGGCGCTTTACGCCTGCGCACGGGCAGTCCCATCGCGCTCCTTTTTTTCTCCCGCCTCGCCAGAGGTCTTGGACGAATAGTAGGAGAGAGGGAACTGGGTTTCTGCCAATCGTTGGGAGGGTGGGTGGGGCTGGAGGTGGGAAGGGGGTGGGTAATTTGGGAAGAGGAAACAGAGAAGGCGGAGGGTTATAAAACCAATGAGAGGGCGAGTGAAACCCAGCGGAGGCGGGACGAAGAGATTAACTAGTAGAAAAGCGGGAAGCCGAACCTCCTGGCCAATAAAGATGACTGAAGAGTGACAGACCGTGGAAGGAGGCGGGCCTATCTAAAAAAGAATGAAAGAATGGTTAAAAGGGAGCCAATGAAAAGGGAAGTGGGAGGAGGTCAGGTTGACAGTGATAGCTATTTGGGCGGTGACAGACAGTATCCGCAGTCAATAGCAGCTGAGGAATTCTTTGGGTGTCCTAAGAAAGTCTGGAAGGAATGACAGCTGCGAGGGGCTGTCACCAAATTTGCGATTAATTTGCCTTGTCAGCCAATGAATGCATCCTCTCACTTTAGTGATAACGGAGGAAGAGAGACAGCTGTCTCAGCCAATGGCAACATCCAAAGGAAGGGGAGCGCTACCAGCAGGCGGTGCCAAGTCAGGGATGTCGGTGACAGCCGGAGACAAGCGCGGGAGGGGGTGACAGTTGGGGACAGCGCTGAGAGGGGCGGGGTTCGGGGGCATTGGTGGAACCCTTAGCCAATAAGCGCCACGCTCCCCTGCCTGAGTCCTCTCTTGGGCCAGTTCTTTCAGCTCTCAAACCCACTACGGGGCAATTGATTAGGTGCTCTCTGATCGAGTACTCTTCCCCTTCACTCTGTCTCTAATTCTTATCCCAGTCCGCTACAAAACCCAGGTGACTATAACAAGAGCCCCCAAATCCTGTAAGTGACTTATGCTTCTGGATCCACCATTTCCTGCGGGTATCCCAACCCCTAGGTCCCTGTCCTCAGATCTATCTATCTGAGCTCCTTTCAGAATCCAGGCTCTGGTTCCTCAGAACTCATCCTCCGAGTGCCCCCTCCATTCTAGTGGAGATCCCAGACCCCAAATCATGGATTCCCACTACCATGAACTCCCATATCTCTGTTCTTATTCTTTGGAGGATGCAGAACAAACCCTCTGGACGCCTCTCTTTTCGTTGACACTCCAGTCTGTGCTCCTCCTTTTCTGCTAGGAAACCAGACCCCAACTCATAATCCACCTACTCCCCCCTCACCCCACCCCAGGCTACCCTAGACCACAAACACAAAGCCCAGACTTTACCAGCCCCTCCTCTCTCTGGGCTCCATCTCCCTGGGGACCAGGATTCGGGATTCAACCCCAGAAGGGCTCCAATTTCTGTGCAAAATCCACCATCCTGAAATTTCAGTCAAGCCTAGCTAGCTCCCAGTTTCCCAGTTCCTTGGTCTCTGAGTTCTCTGAGGCTCCTTTCCCTAGCTCAGACTCAGATCCTGTGAACTCCACATTCTCTTCAAACTCCCCATTAGGCCCAAGCTTTCTAAGCACTTCCTCCATTCCCCTCTATTGAGTTCTCCTTCCCTCCCACAACCCAGTAAGAAGTGGGCTCTTCCCTGCGCCTGGACCCTCATGGTAACCTTATAAGGTGAGGCAGCTGTTGACTGAGGCAGGGAGGGGCCAGCGCAGGAGGCCAAGGGCAGCTGCTAAGTTTAGGGTGGCTCCTTCTCCCTTCTTAGAGACAACAGGTGGCTCGACCTCAGTGCCCAGAAAGGAAACTGTCTTAGAGGCATTGGCATGAGTCTGGAGGAGGGAGCAGGGAGGAGGCAACTTCTTCAGGACATCAGGTCCTAAACAGAGCAGGAGGAGGAGGAGACACAGATGTCCTTGCCAACCTTGAACCTTCTGGGGCTTCCTCAGCCACTATTTCCCCAGACCTCCACTGTATGGAATGGACAGGTACTGAGGCCCAGAAGGTTGGAAGAGGGGACCTCAAAATCTCACAGTCAACCAAGCTGGTTCTTTCCCAGATTGGAGAGAGAAGCCGTTGGCCATCCAGCCACCAAGGTGGAGGTGATTAATTAGCTTCTCTCTTGGTGTCTTTGACTCCCTTCCTCTTGCGTTCCAACCTTTACATCCATATCCAAAAAAGTCATTAAAGACTCACACTAGACCATGTCTTTCTCCTGTTTCAAAACTTTTCAAGGCTCTCAAGTTCTCAGCCCTCAGTCTGGCATTGAAGACCCTCCAGTCTCTGTGTCCAGGCCCTTATATCCTCTGCTCAAGCCCCATCCCGGTTCTGGCGATCTGAACACTTCTGATCTTTGATTTTTCCAGGCCTTTGCCCATCCTTGCCCTCCACTTAGCATGCCTGTTCCTCCACTTATACCTGATACTTCTAGCGGCCTTCATAAGGTCATTTCAGTACTCCTACACATGCCTGCTATACCCTCTACTTCTATATTCCAACTGGTGTGTCATTTTCTGCATTTATCCTCTCTCCAGAGCTAGACTGTAAGTTCTACCAAGGCAGGGCCTGAATATTAATCGTAATGATTGTAAGAATTCCCTGGGTGTCCAGTGATTAGGACTCCTGGCTTTCACTGCCAAAGGCCCAAGTTCACTCCCTAGTCAGGGAACTAAGATCCCACAAGTTGTGCAGTGCTGCCCACCCCCAAAAAAAGAAAAGAAATTATAATGATCATACATCACTAATTGTTTCCCAATATGTTCACATCCACAAGTTCTTTGGCCTGGGAATTACCTTCCCATTTTAGAGTGGGAAACCAGGGCCCAGAGAGTTGGAACACAAAACCCAATGTTACAGAGCAGGCTCTCTGCTCCAAGCTGTCTAGTCTCTTCATACTTAGTGATTTCATGCCCCACATCTTCCCTCACAGACTCCCCCCTCTCCTTGAAGGGGATGTAGACTTCCTGATCCTTCAGCTTCCCCAGATAGCTATGTCTCACTTTTAATCTGTCACTACCCAGACACATACATACTCTTGACTGTGAACTCCACAATGGAGGAGGACAGTGTTTGCCCAAGTGCACCGACATGGTGCACTTGGAGGGACAGCAAGGGGTGTCTTTGGTCAGCCTTCAGCCTCCCTTCTCCAACGCCTCCATGTTTGATCAGACCCAGATCCAGGAGTTCAGAGGTGAATATGGGGAGAAGGGAGACTGAAGTATGGTCCAATGCCTGGTATACTATTGCTACTTAATAAATTTACTGGGTTTAAACCTTGCAGGGATACAGGAGCCTGGTTCCTCTCTCTCTAGTCCTGTGTTTCAGCCTGGGCCCTCTCTGAACACTGGCACATTCCAGCCTCCTTTGGAGAGAAAGAACATCCCTTCCTGCCCAGGCCCTAGCAAGATATGCAGCCCAAGACACCCTCCCTCCTTTATCCCTTGCTAGGCTCCAGCTGCTGCTGGCCCTCCAAGAAAGGAGAGGCCCTGAGCTAGGCTATTTTGGTATCTGGGGTGGGCACCCACAGGGCTAAGGTTACAGTGGTATGTTAAGGGCTCCCTGGGGCAGGACTATATAACTCCAGAGGGAGTGCTCCAGACGGACTCTGCTCCTTTCCAGCCAGAGCCACTGCCTTGCCCCCAGGAGACCTAAGACATGGTGAGTGAGAATCCCCCAGCCCAAGCTCAGATCTCTCAGACCTCAGGGCAGCTTCACCCCTTGAAAGAAAGGAGCTGGTTCCAAGTTTGGCAAGAGGAAAAAAGATGAATCTTCCCTTTCTTGGTATCATTATTGGGAAATATATAGAATGATGCCCTAAAGGACCCAACCAAGGATAATCTGCCCAGACACTCCACTCTCAGGAGTGTCCCTCTGAAAGCACACTCCTCCACCTTCCTAAATCCTCTTGAACCAGCCAGGCCAGGATTCCCACTCCCATTTTATAAATGAGAAGGTAGAGGTTCAGACAAGGTGAATAAGTGGATCAGGGACACACAGCAAGTCTAGGACTCAGAGAAGCCAGGTTCAGGGCACTCAGAAGGCAAGAAATATTTCACTTGTTGGGTAGGGTGGAAGGATGGGTACTTGAGGGATTCAGATAGAAATTTGACAATCCAACTGAAACAAGTCCCCTCAGCAAAGAGTCGTAAGGAAGGGGAAGACTAGAGCCAGAAGAGTTGCTTTATAAGAATGAACTCAAAGAATCCACTGCCTCCAGAGGAGTAAGGATGGGTCCACGAACCCCTCTGCCCAACCCTCACCCTTCAGGCACCCAAGAAGGCCAAGAGAAGGGCAGTGGCAGAGGGCGGAAGCTCCAATGTCTTCTCCATGTTGATCAGACCCAAATCCAGGAGTTCAAAGAGGTAAGTGTGGGGAGAAGGGAGACTGAAGGCTGACCAAAGGCACCCCTTGCTGCCCCTCCTCCCACCCCTCCCTGGAATGTGCACCTGTTTGGGGGAAGGAGAAGGGCTTAGATTCCTTACACCCTTCCCTGCTTGGAGTGTAAGAGGACCTCTGGCTGGCAACCAGAATCTCAGAATCTGATCTGCCTGGAGTAAGGATGCTGAAACTTGGCCATGGGAGACCTAATCTCTCCTTGCCTCTGCCCTCCACAGGCCTTCACAGTAATTGACCAGAACCGGGATGGCATTATTGACAAGGAAGACCTGCGGGACACTTTTGCAGCCATGGGTGAGCTGCCTCCTCTACCTGTAAAGATTCAAGGCTGCAGAGTCCTGGGAGTTCAGCAGCTGTGGGTCCCAGTCCTGCCAGGCCACCTTGGGACTCAGTCTATCCAGGATAAAACTGGATGGGATAAAAAAATAAAAATGGATGGGATGATCTGAATTTGTAGGAAGCATTATTCTCTGGCCGCAAGACCCCACTCCAGCCCCTGCTTTCCCAACCCTGTTCCAGGGCGTCTCAATGTGAAGAATGAGGAGCTAGACGCCATGATGAAGGAAGCCAGTGGGCCCATCAACTTCACTGTCTTCCTGAACATGTTTGGGGAGAAGCTCAAAGGTGAATGAAGTATGACGTGTCCTTGGTCCAACCTCTCAGCTGCCTCTCCTCAGAACTTTCAGGGACTGACCCTTTAGCAACCTTTCAGCTACATGTGCCCTCTGACCCGCTCTAGGTGCTGACCCTGAGGATGTGATCACTGGAGCCTTCAAGGTCTTAGACCCTGAGGGAAAAGGCACCATCAAGAAGCAGTTGTAAGTGACACGCTCCAGCTGCTCCCACACAGAAAGCCTCTTTCAATTCCCACCAATAATAGGCACTGCCAGGGATAAGGGTGGTTCAGACAGTAAAGAATCTGCCTGCAATGCAGGAGACCTGGGTTTGATCCCTGGGATCCCTGGGTTGGGAAGCAACCCTGGAGGAGGGCATAGTAACCCATTCCAGTATTCTTGCCTGGAGAATCCCTTAAGAAGTTCTTCAGAGGAATCTGGCAGGCTACAGTCCATGGAGTCTTAAAGAGTCGGACACGACTTATCGACTAAGCACCGCACAGCACAGGGATAAGGGAAAAATCAGGACTGTGGAAATGGGCGATGGGACACAGGAAGAAGGGCAAAACGGGAGGCCAGAGTGTTTGGAGACCAATGAGGAATCCAGAGTGACCCTGGTTTTCAAGATGAGACTGGGAATGGCAAGGGGGATGAGGTGGGAGAGCGTGGAAGGGAATCACGAAGTCCAATCTCAAATCTCCCGTATATCAATCACCTCTCTCCAGCCTGGAGGAACTGCTGACCACGCAGTGTGACCGCTTCTCCCAGGAAGAGGTGAGTGGAGGAGGGGTCTGGGAGAAGCGGAAGGATGGGGGAAGGAGAACGTAAGGAACCAGTTGGTGATACTCTGCCTGTTTTCCGCAGATCAAGAACATGTGGGCTGCCTTCCCCCCCGACGTGGGCGGCAACGTAGACTACAAGAACATCTGCTACGTCATCACGCATGGCGACGCCAAGGACCAGGAGTAGAAAGGACCCTTTTCTGCCTCTGCTAGTCAACGTCTTCCTGCCAGTCCGACCTCCCCACCCAGACTCCTAATAAATTGAAAGGGTCTCGTTTCTTATCCGCGGCGCCTTCAGTGCGTTTGCGCGAGTGGGACTCAGGTGGGAGGCTGGGCAGACACACCGGCTGGCACGAAAGGAGTGCCCAGCAAACGAATTAATAAATAGTGGCCCGGGGCTTGGGCGGAGCGGTTCCACCCGCTAAGCTCGCCACTTATTCCCGCTGGGAAAGAGAAGACTCGCCTGGCCGCAGAGAAACTCAGTTTTTATTGAAGTCACGTATACGGAGAAGTGGGGAGGGGATGCGGGTGTTCAGGGTTGGAAGAGGAGGTCGCGCTCCAGAAGTGAGCTGGAGCGGAGCCAAAGGCAGGGCTACAAATTCCAGGATTGGGAGAACCTGAGAACCCGCCCCTTAGAAGGGCGGGTCTTACAGGCCGGGGCTCCGGGATTAGGCGCCTGGCAGCCTGGGGCTCAGGGATTGGACGAGAGACGAACCGAAGGCGGAGGCGAGGTAAAGAAAACCCCAATGGGGACCTCAGAGAGCGTCGGACTGCTCGCCTTGAGCCTGGCTCAGCTGCATCTGGGCCTGCATCTTCTCCAACATCTCTTGCATGCGGCGCAGCTGTGCGGGGCAAGATTGCAGGCATTGGGTCCGGGCGAGGCCAGAGAGGGACTCCGAAGAGGACTCGGGGGTCTTGGTCTGGGGAAAAGCTCACCTCTTCGTCTTTCTCGCGAAAGAAGAGGAGGTAGCGCTCCAGAAGTGAGCTGGGGCGGAGCCAAAGACGGGGCTACAAATTCCAGGATTGGAAGAACCTGAGAACCCGCCCCTTAGAAGGGCGGGCCTTACAGGCTGGGGCTCCGGGATTAGGCGCCTGGCAGCCTGGGGCTCAGGGATTGGACAAGAGACGAACCGAAGGCGGACGCGAGGTAAAGAAAACCCCGATGCGGGCCTCAGAGAGCGTCCGACTGCTCGCCTTGAGCCTGGCTCAGCTGCATCTGGGCCTGCATCTTCTCCAACATCTCTTGCATGCGGCGCAGCTGTGCGGGGCAAGATTGCAGGCATTGGGTCCGGGCGAGGCCAGAGAGGGACTCCGAAGAGGACTCGGGGGTCTTGGTCTGGGGAAAAGCTCACCTCTTCGTCTTTCTCGCGAATCAACTTCTCCGTGTCTGCCAGAGGCAGCATGGGCAGCGGGATCTCTGTGGCGCTTTGGCGAGAAAGCTTACTAGGGGATGGGAGAGAAGGAAAGAAATCAAAGGTGAGGGCCTTGGTTGAGTCACCGCTGCGAGACAGGATCTGGAGTTGTCTGGAGTCTAGGATGCGGAGCCATATCCTTAGGTTAGGGAGGTAAGCAAAGGGGATGGGGAAAGAAAGGCCCTGGGAGAGAGAGGTCTAGAAGATGAAGGTCGAGGTCCGGGAGAGTGAGGGTGGGGCCTTGGAAGCACCTAACTGTCCACGCTGGCTCTCACCTACGGCTGGCTCGATCCCGCGCCCCAGGCCGGGCCAAGCTTTGTAGGCAGCGGGCCCGGTAGCCCTCGTAGAGCAGGTCGTGCGTCACCTCCTTCAGGTCCTGCAGGTGTGTCTGCACGAGCATCCGTCGCAGGTTCAGGAAATCGCAGTGATGTGGGTTCTCCACTGGGGGGCGGACCCGCGAGAGTCACGGAACTTAGGTCGGGTCGGCTGCCCAAGGACCTCTCTTGGGCTCCTAGGACCCCTGGGACCAGAACTTTCCCCAACTTCACATGTTGGGTACGGTTGGCTGGGAGGCGGCCTGGGCTCCCTGCTGGCCTCAGAACGCGTACTCGGCCTTACTCACCCTCTACAGTGCCCCAGGAGTAGTGGCGTCCTCTCACCGGTCGGGGCCCGCCGTCCCGCACTACCTCGCAGGAACCGACGACGGCAAAAGGGATGCTTTCCTAGAGGGGAGGAGTCAACGATCTCCATCCTCTCCCCGCCCCGTGGACAGAAACCTTTCTCAGCTCCCACCTCACATCCGCCTCCCTTGGCTTCTCAGTCTCCTCCTGCTTTGCCTCTGTACCTTCATCTCCGCATCCTGCCTCTTGAAGTCGTCATCCTCATCAGAGTCACATTCGGGGAACTGGTAGATATTGATCTCTTCCTCTTTCAACTGTTCCCGGATCTTGGAGGAGACAGATGCAGACAGAAACACAGAGCCTGTGAGCCACAAAGACCACCAGAGACAGTGAGATCTAGATACAGACACGGGATGAAAGAGACAGAGAGGAAGGCGTGAAAAACAAAGATGGTGAGAGATGGGCATCCATTTTGAAAACAAAATCACAGATGATGAAAGAGACACAGATGATGAAAAACTGAGACCTTACCCTAAGAGGGAAAAGACTGATGCCTGGGAAATTTTAAAGATGAGCAGACACCAAAAGACGAGGAGAGAGACAAATGGAAACAGTGGGAGAGGGCGCTGAAGAAGTGAGGAAATGGGGGCATGGTGAGCATCCTGGGGCCAGACAGATAACATGGGTCGTTATGTCCACACTCCTGCCCTCAGACAGATCTTAGCCAAGCATCCAGCCCAGGGATTCTATTCTGAGCCTCCAGAGATGTGGCTTCCTGAGGCAGCTTATGACCCACCTTTCTCAAAAACTTTCTTCCAGTCTAGCCTGACACATCACGCTCCGAAAACACTACACCAATATCAAAAAAGTCAACACTGAGTTCAGCTTTTGTCATGACTTTTGGCTTCATGTGCAGACCAAAGGTCAGAGGCCACCACACATACCTTCTGTTTGAGGGCCTGTGTTTCCTTTGGCATCAAGGCATCTGCTTTGCCGATGACCGGGATGATGTTGACCTTCTCGTGCACCGCCCGGAGGAAGGCCACATCTAGGGGACGGAGCCTGCACCCAGAAATTGGTCAGGGCTCAGTTTCAGGGCACAGAGACCCCCCCACCCCCCACCCTCCCCAAATGTCCCAACCCCTAGGGTGTCCCACAGACCCCCGGCCAAAGGGTGAGATGAAGTAGAGACAGCATGGACACGGGAATCCTGAATGTTCTTCCGGTTCAGGCCACTCTCATCCCGAAGATACTGCTCAAACTGCTCCTCGATGAAGCGCACCACAGGCAGCCAGCTGGGAGTGTGGGGAGAGTGCCGGCAGTCAGAGATCTGGACCGCAGTGGAGGGCAGGGGGCAAGGCTAGCCAAGACTGTGGGGGTGAGAAGCAGGGTCTTTGGCTCCAACCAAAGATGTCAGAGGAAACTGGCAGGTGAGATGTTGGGAAGCACAAGGCGTTTTGGGCCCCAGGACCACCAGAAACAGCTCCTGCTGTTGCAGGGACATGAGTAGGGCAGAGCAGACCAGCCTTGAATCCGACCCCTCGGTCTCAGAGTAGCCACATTGGGAAGCTGAGCCCTGGGCTCTCCCCCATTCCTCACCAGTCTGAACAGTCCACTGAGTCCCCAAAGCCAGGTGTGTCCACCACAGTCAGCTTCACCTTAATACCCCCCTCCTCGATCTCCACGCCCCGGCGCTCGATGGTCAGCGTTTGCGTCAAGCGAGCTATGAAGATGGGGAGAGGTCAGGGAGCTGGCGAGGGGTCTGAAGCAGGACTAATTTCCTTTCTCAGACTCACAGTTGCCCCCCACCCATTTTTCAGGGGAGGAGATTGAGTCTCAGAGAAAAGCAGTGAGCTGCCTGAGTTCCCCAGAATGTCATGGAAGAGCCAGAAGGAAAGGAAGAGTGTGCAGTCTGGGAACACGGGAGGAGAGGGGTCAGAGGGCATGGGCAGAGTGATGGGGAGAGGGGCATCTTACCACTGGCTTCCGGTATTTGCCGATCCTCATAGAGGTTGGTGAGAAATAGGCTGTTGATGAGGGTAGATTTTCCCAGGCCTGACTCCCCTGTGGACAGGTCAAGCCCAGCTGGTCAGGTGAGGGGACAGCCAAGGTCTCTTGAGGACTCCCTACCAGGCCCCTCTCCAAAACCCTCAGACCTGCCACCATGAGTGTGAAGTCAAAACCCTTCTTGACAGACTTGCGATGCAGCTGGTTGGGGGAGCGGCAAACCCCACATACTCCTTGTCCTGTTGGTGAGGGTGGACGATATGAGGCTGCTGCGGGTGGCAGGCAGGGTCCCCCAGTATGACCTGACCTTAGAGGCTAGGAGAAGTCAGCCTACTGTGGGTTGACCTGGACCTGGCTACCCTGGGGGCTGGGGACAGAGAGATGCCTGGATTCCTGGGCGTAAGGACTCACCATGGCCCCGATAGCTGTTGCTGCACCTGATAGCTCTCCCCACTTCCTCTGGTGGGGCAGGAAGTTGAGGGCGGCAAACAAGGGGGCGGGCAGTATAGGAGCTGAGATGCTCCAACTGGCCCAGAGAGTGGGGAAAACCAAGATCGAGAACAGCTGGTTCTCGATTCCTGGGTCCCTTTGCCCATCACCCTGATAGGAAGCCTCAATCCCTCTGTTCTTTCTACACGTTTATTCCAAGCCCCGCTGTGGCTCCATCACCCTGATGGAAGGTAGGGTTTAAGCAGAGAGGAAGGAAGTGGGTTGGTCTCTCTAGCAAGTGAGGTGAAGGCTTGGATAAAGACAGTTTAAAACAATTTCAGCCTGGTGCTCTGTGATGAACTCAAGGGCTGGGATGGGGGTGGTGTAGGGAGAAGGATCAAAAGAGAGGGGATAACTGATTCATACCGTGGTATGGCAGAAACAAACACACCATTGTAAAACAATTATCTTCCAATTAAAAAATAATAAAATTTTAAACAATTTGAAGGGTCAGAGTGGACCAAAAGCAACAAGATTGAGGGTAGGAGGGACTATTTTCCTCCCCAGCTTATGCACTGGATTCTTAAAGAAGGACTTCAGGTCTTTGGGTACTACTGCTGGAGAGCCTGCCTTCAGAATCTTAGCGAAGGCACTCCTCTGCTCAAAACTCTTCATGGACTTCCCAGTGATCTTAATCAAGTCTGAGAGTCCTGGCCAAAGCCTCCTGCATCTGACCTCATCACCTCCTCTGATTCGCCCTCGGCAAGTGCCCACATCCTTAGCTCTGTCTACGATTTTGTGATTTGTTTATTTTTGCTCATGCTGGGTCTTAATTGCTGCAAGGGCTTTTCTCTAGTTTCAGTGAGCAAGGACTTCTCTCTAGTTGGGACATACAGGCTTCTCATTGCGATGGCTCCTCTTGTTGCAAAGCACAGGGTGTAGGCTCAAGGGCTTCAGTAGTTGCAGCTCCTGGGCTTTACAGCAGTCTCAGTAGTGGTGCACAGGCTTAGTTACTCCTTGGCATATGGGATCTTCCCAGATCAGGGATGGAATCCATGTCTCCTGCACTGACAGGTGGATTCTTTACCACTGAGTCAACAGGATAGCACCCTTGGCTCTGTCTATATTGGACTTTTCCTTCTTGTGCACCAGGTGAACTCTGTCTTTCAAGAGTTTGATTCAAAGGGTTCTTCTTCCTCCTTTATGAAATCTTCCCCACCCACAAAAGGAAGAGTCATTTTCCATCCTCTGGACTCCCCAGCACCTTTCATAGCCCCTCCAGTGCCCACCTTTGCTTACCTGGCTGTTTCTTCTACTCCTGGCTGGGCTTTCTGAGGGCAGGAACTATATCTTCCTAATGTTTACATCCCTGGTGTCTTGCACAGGGCCTGGCACCAAGAAGATGCCAATAAATAATATACCAGATGAATGAATGCATGAAAGAGTGAGTGATTGAAGTTAGGGAAAAGGCAGGGAGGCTACAGAATGTGTAAAAGGAACTTGTCTTTGGAGTCAGAAAGAACTTCCCAGACCTCAGTTCTACCACTTGCTGTGTGATCTTGGGCAAGTCATTTGCCCTTTCTGAACACCATTTTTTTCATAGTAAGATGGAATGCACACACTTAGACTTTTTATCAGGAATCAGTGGTTTTGGGTGACACAGGCTTTGGAGCTAATCATTTAGGTATACAACATACCATATATACATATATAAATTAAAATAAATGTACACATGTTGTTGTTGTTTAGTCACTAAGTTGTGCCTGACTTGTTTGCAACTCCATGACTGAAGCCTACCAGGATCCTATGTGCAGGCCAGGTAAGAATACTGGAGTGGGTTGCCATTTCCTTCTCCAGGAGATTTTCCTGACTCAGGGATCGAACCTGCATCTCCTGCTTGGCGTGCATGTGCACGTGCGCGCGCGCGCACACACACACACACACACACACACACACACACACACACCCCAACTTTAGAACTTATGAACTGAATCACCTCTCTGAACCTTAATATGACCTATAAAGCACTGTTTGGTCTGTGTGTGTGTGTGTGTGTGTGTGTGTGTGTGTGTGTGTGTGTGTTAGTCACTCATTCGTGTCTGACTCTGCAACTCCATGGGCTATAGCCCACCAGGCTCCTCTGTCCATGAGATTTTCCTGACAAGAATACTGGAGTGGGTAGCCATTACCTTCTCCAGGAGATCTTCCCAACTCAGGGACAGAACCCACATCTCCTGCACTGCAGGCAGATTCTTTACCATCTGACCCACCAGGGAAGCCTATTGCTTGGTCTGGATCCTGCCTATTGCTCCAACCCCACTTCTGTCCTTCACTCCTTGTGGTTCTATTTATCATTTCCCATTTAGCCCCTGTTGTGTACCCCCTTCCACCTTCATGTGTTGGAGCCCTAGCCCCCATGACTATATTTGGAAGTAAGACCTTTAAGGAGGTAATTAAGGTTAAATGAGGTCAGGAGGGTGGGGCCCTGATTGGGTAGATCTGGTGTCCTTATAAGAAAAGACACCAGCAATCTCTGCACATGCACAGAGAAAAGGCCGTGTGAGGACATAGTGAGAAGGTGGCTGTCTGCAACCCAAGAAAAGAGGCCTCACCAGAAACAGCCTCTGCTGGCATTTTGATCTTGGACTTCCAGTCTCCAGAATTATGAGAAAATAAATATCTGCTGTTTAAGACTTCTAGTCTGTGGTTCTCTGTTCTGCCAGCCTGAGTTAATATAGCCTCATAGCACCCTCCTTTATCCTAAGGCAACCACTCTAATGTGTACAATGTGTAATTTTTTTTGTTCATATATATTTTGAAAAATGTGTAGTTCACAGTACACAAATGTTTACAGAAATAGTTGTATGTGTTTACTTATGTGTTACATATATGTTATGTATGTAATGGGCTGCCCTGGTGGCTCAGAAGGTAAAGAATCTGCCTACAATGCAGGAGACCTGGGTTCAGTCCCTGGGTTGGGAAGATTCCCTGGAAAAGGGAACGGCTACCTGCTCCAGTATTCTGGTCTGGAGAATTCCATAGACAGAGGAGCCTGGCAGGCTACAGTCCATGAGGCCACAAAGAGTTGGACACGACTGAGTGACTTCCACTATGTATGTAATATATGTACATGGTACACAAATGTTTACACAAATAGTAATGTAGTAGTGAAAGACATTCAGTCGTGTCCGACTCTTTGTGACCCCATGGAATATACAGTTCGTGGAATTCTCCAGGCTAGAATACTGGAGTGGGTAGCCTTTCCCTTCTCCAGGGCATATTCCCAACCTAGGAATCAAATCCAGGTCTCCAGCATTGCAGACTGATTCTTTACCAGTTGAGCCACAAATAGTTATCTGTGTTAATATATATTTCTACTTATTAATTTATTCAATTAGCATTAACTTTTAAGATCCATCCATGCTGACATCTTATCCTTATCAACCTCATTTTTATTATATATGTGTATATTCAAATTATTAATTTTTGGCTGTGCTGGGTCTTAGTTGCTGCACGCAGGCTTTCTCGAGTTGCAGAGAGTGGGGGCTACTCTAGTTGCTGAGCACAGCCTCTAGAGCGTGGGCTTCAGCAGTTGTGGCACATGGGCTTAGTTGGCCCATAGCATGTGGGATCTTCCCAGACCAGGGATCAAACACATGTCTTTGGTAGGCAGATTCAAATCCACTGGACCACCAGGGAAGTCCTTCAACCTCATTTTTAGTACTCCCTTTCTGTAACCCTGGGAAAACCACCCCTCTGGCCCTTACTTTCCTCATCTATCATATGGGATTGCATACTCCTGCCACACTGAATTCACAGAAGTTGTTCAAATTTCATATGCTTATAAAGACATATAGGGATTAAAGGCTGTGTGATCCTGGCCATCTTTAACTTTCCTGTGATTTCGTTTCTTATCTGTTAAATGATTCATTAATAACTTCACCCCATAGGGCCATGATGAGGATTATATATCTGATACACATAAACTCTTAGCAGTGCCTGACATCAAAGATGAGTTTGACTGCTAGCTCTTGCTATGACATGAGCTGAGAGGTGTGACAGTGTCAATAGCTCCAACCTAGCAACTGCTCTTCTGGATCAGTTGCTGAGAATCCAGATGGAGTGAAATCAGTCAGGGTTGCTGCCCTCTGGGGAGATGGAGACAGCCACAAGTAAGTGTGACACACAGCACTGGTGCTAAAAATGTAGTGTAATAAGGAGATAAACAGAGTACTCTGAGAAGCCGAGGGACGGGATAATTACACCCTTCCCCTGCACCGCAGCCCTTCCTTCTGCACTTCTCATCAGGCTAAGCAGCTCTACCATTTTAGTTAAAACTCTGAATGCCTCCCGCCCTTGCCCTCTGCAAATATATCCAGTTGATTTTCAAGTCCTTTCTAATGATGAGAAAAAGCAGCCCTTCCTACCTACATCCCTCACTGTTTTGCCCCTGCCCTGGTTTCAGACTCAAATCAGGCTCTTCCTTGAATTACTCAACAAGCTTTAAGAAAATAACATGGACACACCTGTCAGAATGGCTATCATCAAAAAGACCACAAATAACAAATGTTGGCAAGGATGTAGAGGAAAGAGAACCCTCGTACAATGTCGGTGGGGATGTAAATTGGTGTAGCCAATGTGGGAAACAGTATGGAGGGTCTGTAAACAACTAAAAACAGAACCACCATGTGATCCCACTCATGGGCATGGATTTGAAGAAAATAAAAGCACTAACTCAGAAAGATATATGCACCCCAGTGTCCAAAGTATGGAAGCAATAACAGCCAAAATGTGGGAGCAACCGGTGCCCATCAACAGATGAATGGATAAATAAGATGTGATGTTACACATACACACACAATGGAATACTACCTGCTGCTGCTGCTGCTAAGTCGCTTCAGTCGTGTCTGACTCTGTGCATCCCCATAGATGGCAGTCCACCAGACTCCACTGTTCCTGGGATTCTGCAGGCAAGAGTACTGGAGTGGGTTGCCATTTCAGTCTCCAATGCATGAAAGTGAAAGTGAAGTCGCTCAGTCGTGTGGACTCTTCGAGACCCCTACCAGGCTCCTCTGTCCATGGGATTTTCCAGGCAAGAGTACTGGAGTGAGGTGCCTCAGTCATAAAAAAGAATAAAATTTTGCTATTTGCAACAACATGGATGGACTTGGAGAGTATTATGCTTAGTGAAATGTCAGACAAAGACAAATACTATGTAGTATCACTTACATATGGAATCTAAAAAATAAAGCAAGCTAATGAATATAACAAAACAGAAAGAGACTCACAGATCTCGAGAGAAACTGGTGGTTACCAGTAGGGAGTTGGGGGGGAGAAGGGCAAGATAGGGCTGAGAGATTAAGAGATATAAGCTCCTATGTGTAAAATAAATAAACTACAAGGATATATCATACAGCACAAGAAATAGGGCCAATATTTTATAAATATAAATGTAGTATAATCTTTAAAAATTGTGAAACACTATGTCATACACTTGAAGCTTATATAATATTGTAAATCAACTATACCTCAACAAAAAAAGAAAACAAGAGAAAAATAACAAGTATATTCATTTATTTATTGTATAACCAATACATATTCTTATGGGAAAATGAGCAACTGCAAATGGTTAGAAAAGCATACATCTAATATCATTACTGATATAACCTCATTTTGATTTTCATCCTGGATTTTCTCATATGCCTATGCATATGAATAAATATATATTCACAAAACTAAGATCATACTATAATTTTAGAAACCTGTTTTTGTCTTTAATATGTCTGTAAGTCTATGATCATAAACACACATCTACATTATCATTTTTTAATAATTTTATTTCATTATCATTTATATACACTTATATTTCATTTGCATTTATTTATTTGGCTGTGCCAGGTCTTAATTGCAGCATGGGAGATAGAAGCTGGGCCCTGTGCATTGGGAGTGTGGTGTCTTGGCCTACATTGTTTTCATAGCTGCTTAGTATTTAGGTTGATGGGCTTAGTATTTAGGTGGCACTAGTAAAGAACTTGCCTGCCAACGCAGAAGACGTAAGACATGTAGACTGGATCCCTGGGTCAGGAAGATACCTTGGAGGAGGAAACGGAGTGAAAGTGTTTGGGCTGTATTCTTGCCAGGAGAATCTCACTCCAGTATTCTTGCCAGGAGAATCTCACGGACAGAGAAGCCTGGCAGGCTGCGGTCCATAGGGTTGCAAAGAGTAGAACGTAACTGAAGCGACTTAGTACACACACACACACACACGCACACACACACACATTTAGGTTGATTCCCACTCTTCCCCGTGATAAACAACGCTAGCTGGGATGACTATGTGGTGCTATCATTGTGCACTTGTCCAAACCATTTCCTTGGGCCTCATTTCTATAAGGGGAATTACGGAGTCAAAGGAAGTCACACATTTAAGGCATTTGTGCATATTAACAAATGGCCTCAAAAAAGGTTCGTGGCCTGGTTAAGTTCAGAAATGACATGAATTAGTAGTGACATGATATTCCATTTACATGCTTATTAATTCCAACAAATTATGTTTAGTCATTCCTAAAATAAAGACTTTATAATGATAAAATTTGGGGCTTGTTTGGAGAAAGGAGGATCCCCTCTTGAGGTTTCTATGGGGCAGTGAATGATAGACAGCACTCTTACCATTTCATAATCCCCTGGATTACTTTTCATCTCACCATCATATCTTCATAACCACCTATGGCCCTACAAGACATGCCTGGAAAGGCTTCTATATCTTTAGACCTGAGTTCAGATTCAGACTCAATAACTCCAGGTTTCATCTTCTCAAAGTTAGACCTTGTTCTACAAGTGACTATGGCACGAGGGCTGACCAGCCTTTGGGGCGTTCCCTCCAAGAGGGACTGGCTGTTTGCCATTTTGGTACCCTCTTACCTCCATTTCCCAGCAACATGCCTGGTACATGTTGGACCCCCAGGAAATGTTTGTGGAACTAATCATTAACTTACCATCTTATCTGCAGCTTCCACCACTTTCCTATTATGTAAACTTATGACACATTAATCAGAGCTATTATTTATTTTCCACTTTTGAGGATTGAGCATAATCATGGAGATTGTCATGTCATAAATATATATATATGTAAAGATAATTACAGTCTATATAGGGCTTCCCTGGTGACTTAGACAGTAAAGTATCTGCAGAATTTGCCTGCAATGCAGGAGGCCCAGGTTTGATTCCTGGTTTGGGAAGATCCCCTGGAGAAGAGAATGACTTCCCACTCCACTACTCTTTACCTGGAGAATTCCATGGACAGAGGAACCTGGCAGGCTACAGTCCGTGGGACTGCAGAGTTGGCACAACTGAGCAACTAACACTTCCATTTTTTCATATATACACACACATGTATGTATGTATGTATGTATTTGCCTGCTCCAAGTCTCAGCTGCAGCATGCAGGATCTTCAATCTTTGTTGCACATCAGGGATCTTTTAGTTACAGCATGTGGGATCTAGCTTCCCAACCAGGAATTGAATCCATGTCCTCTGCATTGGGAGCTTGGAGTTTTAGCCACCAGATGACCAAGAAAGTCCCCTTAATCATCTTTGGATCCCCAAGCTTCTAGCTCATAGTAGGTTTTCCATTAGTGTGTGAGCCACTGTGCCTGGAGTTCTTCATTCAGGGTCCCCTTCAGCTAGGCTCTGGACTTCCCTGAAATCTTAGCTGATTGAAAGGATCAGTTTGAAAACACCACCTTCTTTCTTGGTTACTTCAGCCCAAAGAGTCACAACTGATATTTTTTACTGAGTACTTTACACATATTATTCTCAACCATTCAAATTAGGTAGTATCTCCATTTTACAGTTCAGGAAACAGAAGTAACTTCCCCACCCAAGGTTAAAGGGAGTAAATGACAAGATCAGGAATAAAACTTTGCATGAATGACTTTAAACACAATGTCCACAGCCACTAAACTCTACAGGTTTCTCTCTGTACTTCATTCCTATCACATCCTTGTTCATGAGGTCATTGTAGATTGTCCACACATCTGTATGTCTCCATGTTCTAAATGTGAGAAATTGGGCCATAAAGAAGGCTGAGCACCAAATAATTAATGCTTCTAACTGCAGTACTGGAGACTTTTGAGAGTCTCTTGGACAGCAAGGAGACCAAACCAGTCAATCCTAAAGGAAATCAACCCTGAATGTTAATTGGAAGGATTGATGCTGAAGTTTACGCTCCAATACTTTGGCCCCTGATGCAAAGAGCTGACTGATGGGGAAAGACCCTGATGCTGGGAAAGACTGAGGGCAGGAGAAGCGGGCAACAGAGCATGAGATGGTTAGACAGCATCACCAACTCAATGAACATGAATTTGACAAACTCCGGGAGACAGTGAAGGACAGGGAAGCTTGTCATGGGGTCACAGAGTTGGACATGACTTAGCAACTAAACAACAAACATTTGTGCACCCTTATTCCCACAAAGACCTCTTCCTGGTCTCCCATACTATAATATCTTGAATTAATGCACATGACTCTCACGCCCTTACAGTTCTTATTTATCATGAATTGTGTGCTTGCCCCTTTAAAATGGTAGCACCCCAAAGACAACTCTTACATGTGCTTTATCTCTTTATCAAACTGTTGGCATAGTACTGAGGCACTAATAAGTGTTGATTAATATACAAATCTTAATTAACCCTCTCCATCATTAGATGAGCTGCAAACAGAGGCACCCCACCCACTCCCCAAAGGCAAACATGCCCAGAGGAGATACTGGGGATCACACCCCTGGGACCACTGAAACAGCCCCAACCAGGGCCGCACCAAGCTGGGAAACAAGGTTTAATGTTTTCGCTTCTCCCTGGGTCGTTTTGTAGCGCCGTAGGCCTGTCCTTAGTCTTCCCTTGGCCTCTTTTCTTTGCGTCTGTCTCTCTTTGTCTCTGCCAGTTTCACTCTTTGTTCCTCTGCCTCCGGGCTTGTTTCTCGCCAGGTGCCCTGCCCAGTTCCTCCGACTCTGCTTCAACGACTTTATATCTCTCTTATCTGTTTCTACATGTCTTTGTTTCAGGAGGCCAATCTTTTGCTCCTGTGTGTTTGGTCCGCTGCAGTCTCTCTGTCTCTCTGCCTTTGCATACTCTCCTCTGACTGGGGGCTCTTTGGGTTACGACTCTGTGAGTCTTCGGATCCAAGTCTAGGTCCATTGGCCTGCCTCTCTCCAGCATTTATCTGGCGTCTGCCACTAGCTCCCTTTGCCGCATCGGTCTCCCCCAGCCAGCCCAGCCCCCACCCTCGGCCCTCGGCCTCGCCGACCAGCCCGGCTTTGTTTCCTGCGTCTCGGCGCCCCGCCCCCGCCCCGTCTGGGGTCTCCGCCGCCCTCTGCCGCCCTTTGTCTGCCTCGGTTTTTCCCCCACCCCTTTCCCTGGGTCTGTCTTTGGCTGTCTTTGTTTCTCCACGCTTGAGTGGCTGGAGCTGTCTGCCACCTCCGGACGTCGGCGCGGGTGGCTGGACACAGGGACAATTAGGAAGAGTCTTCGGCCCTCCGCATCCAGCTCCAGCCCAGGAAACATACGGTTAATACCACAGAGTTCGAGCAATTGGACTTGGCTCAGAGTAGCCCTCTCCGCGGCACGGGCTGCCCGCCGGCCACCGAGCTCCAGAGGACACGGGCTGCCCCCACAGGCGTGCAGCTCCTCCAGGGTCCTAGAGCGGCCCGGTGCCGCCCGGCGCTTCCGCTTCCCGTCCCCGCCCCCGGCGGCCGCCCCCGGGACGCCCGGGTCCGAGCCCCCTCCTCGTTTGGCGCCGAGCCCGATCCCCTAGCCACTGGTGGCACGGGCACCGGAGCCCCGCAGAGGAGCTCCGGAGGGCCCCGGACTGGCGGAAGCGGCGGCTGAAGCGGCAGCGGCAGCGGCGGGAGGGGAAGGGGGCGGCTGCGCGCCGGAAGGAGCAGCAGGTGCAGGGGCGACCGGTGGCGCGGGCGGGGGTCACCGGAGCCGCGCCCCTTACCTCGGACACTCGAATGCTGTCCGGTGCCCGTGCCGGCCGGCAGAGGGCAGCGGCAGGGCCCCGCCGTCGGCACATGGCTGTGTGACCGTGAAATTGTGTCTGTCTCCTTGCTTAGGGCGGCGTGCCGGCGATGGAGCGCGCTGTGGAGCCGTGGGGTCCGGATCTCCGTGGCTTAGAGGAGAGAGAGCAGCTGAGAGGCGCCCGCACAGGTGAGGGCCGAAGCGGTGCACCTCCATGGGCAGGTAATGGCCGGGTGGGGGCCCCCGGTTCTGGGCTTTCCCTAGCCCAGACCCAGAAAAATAGGACGTGAACTGTGCTTCCAAGGAGGGGGAGGGAACCAGTGTTTCTGAGCACCTACTAAGCGACACGCCTTGAGGAGCATCATTTCAAGGACTCTCTCCCAGTCCCCCGAAGTCATCATCATCCTCGCTGCTTCAGTCCTACTTCAGGCCTCGTTCTGTCTCATCCTGGCAAATGCAGCGGCCTCCCCTCAGCCCTTTTCTCTCCAGTGTTGCCCTCACTGTGCAGCCACGTTGATCTGAGTCCTGCTCTAACCCTCTCTCCCTCCACAAAAATCTTCCCTATCTCCCTTTTGCTACTAGTTAAAAGCGTTAATCTAGCGTTCAATTCAGATCTTCCATGCTTCATCAGTCCCAACATCCTTTTCCAGCTTTATCACACATTCCTTTCCATGGTTTACTTTTTTTCTGCGCTGTGAAAGCCTAGCCCTATCTCTCTAATGACCTCTCTCTAGTGACAGCACAGTTCATTCTGAGCCTGCAATTATAATTATTTGTATTTTATCTTATTTCTCCTACCAACGCTAAGTATCCTTAGGGACAGCTGTGTGTCTGGCTCCTCTCAGGTACATACAAGATGACCGAAGAAATAAACTGCAGATTGGGCTAATAAAAGATAAAATCTAATTAGTATATACCAGGCTTTCCACATAGAATATAAGGTAGGGCTTAACAGCAGGCTTGGGAATCAGATCCGAGTTAGAAACCTGACTTTAGAACCTTGAGCAAGTGACTTAAAATTCCCAGAGACTGCATGTCTGTAAAATGGGAACAGTTAATAGTATTACTTCATAGGATTGTTTGCAAGGATTCAGTAATGCTTACTTAAGTGACTGGCACATATGAAAGGCATGGTAAAAGGAGGTTACTGTTACTGAGAGGCACAGACAATATAAGGGCTTTGGAAATTCAGAGGAGAGAGATCTTTGTGACCACAGATTGTCAAGGATGCCTTTCTGGGGAGACTGTGTTAATCGCTCAGTGTGTCCTACTCTGCGATCCCATGGACCCACCAGGCTCCTCCGTCTGTGGAATTCTCCAGGCCAGAATACTGGAGTGGGTGGCCATTCCCTTTTCCAGGTGATCTTCCCAGCCCAGGGATCGAACCTGTTTCTGCCACGTCACAGGCTGATTCTTTACCATCTGAGTCTCAGAGGGAAGGCTGAGCCAAAAGGCAGGATCTACCGCTCCCTTTTTCTTTCCTCAGGTCTAGGGAGTGAGCATGCGGAGATTTCTCAGCCTGATGAGTTTGAACATACCCCACAGGAGGATGACTTGGAGTTCAAGGAAGAGGAAGATTTGGCCCCAGGTCATGAAGTAGGAAATGCCTCTCTCAAACCTAAAGGCATTCAGACCTGGGATGACCTGTGGGCCAGAGAGAGGGGCCTGGAAAACCTCAGGCTCGGGACAGAGGCCCTCGGCTCCTAGGAGAACCACGCTGGGGCCAGGCTAGTGATCGGGCTGCTGTATGTGGCGAGTGTGGCAAGAGCTTTCGGCAGATGTCAGATCTGGTGAAACACCAGCGAACCCACACTGGGGAGAAGCCCTACAAGTGCGGGGTCTGTGGCAAGGGCTTTGGGGACAGCTCTGCCCGGATTAAACACCAACGAACTCATAGTGGCGAAAAGCCCTACAGAGCCCGGGCGCCAGCCCAGGGGCCCCCAAAGATTCCTCGGTCCAGGATCCCGGCTGGCGAGCGCCCCACTATCTGCGGTGAATGTGGCAAGAGCTTCCGGCAGAGTTCGGACCTGGTGAAACACCAGCGGACACATACGGGCGAGAAGCCGTACAAGTGTGGCATCTGTGGCAAGGGCTTTGGCGACAGTTCTGCCCGTATAAAGCACCAGCGGACACACCGAGGGGAGCAGCCCCCCCGGCCCGTGGTGCCCCGGCGGCAGCCATCTCGAGCCGCCACGGCAGCCGCACAGGGACCTAAGGCCCAGGACAAGCCATACATCTGCACCGATTGTGGCAAAAGATTTGTGCTCAGCTGCAGCCTCCTGAGCCACCAGCGCAGTCACCTGGGGCCCAAGCCCTTCGGCTGCGATGTGTGTGGAAAGGAGTTTGCCCGGGGCTCAGATCTGGTGAAGCACCTGCGAGTGCACACAGGAGAGAAGCCCTACCTTTGCCCCGAGTGTGGCAAGGGCTTTGCTGACAGCTCTGCGCGAGTCAAGCACCTCCGCACCCACAGTGGCGAAAGGCCTCACGCCTGTCCCGAGTGTGACCGTACCTTCAGCCTCAGCTCCACCCTCCTCCGCCACCGCCTCACTCACATGGAGCCCCAGGACTTCAGCTTTCCAGGCTACCCTCTGGCCCCCCTGATCCCCAGCACACCCCCTAGCTCCAGCCCACCCCCACCTCCTCTAGGCACCAGCCCCCCGCTGACGCCTCGAAG